>OZ024740.1:414801294-414929937 GCA_964016885.1 Eledone cirrhosa
GAATTTTTTAATCACACAGTCATTATCATTATCATTTTTACGTCAATTTGTATGCTTAATTCAAAATGAAGATTAACAATGTATCCTTGGTCAGCCATAAATATATGGTTCCATGGTGTTCTTAAATAGCTAATCACAGAAATGTATACAATTTAACTCTTAATACCTATAATAATTTAGCTGATGATATCTAAAAACAAGTTTGCTAATTCAAATATTTATAATATAGTATCTTTATTATAATATTTATAATACAGTATCTTTATTAGTGGAGAAATCTTGCGAAAATTTGTAGTATTAAAGTAAAGGTTTCAATTTGAAATGTGACAATCATGGTGCCATTTTATACTTTTCAATAATTGTTTTTTCTTTTGACACATAGCAATGCAATTACCCCAGTGCATTACCGGTACTTTATTTTATCGTGATGTAGGATGTTAAGAGTTAATAATGTATATATGAAATAGGATTTAGCTTTACATGCATATTTACAATCCCTCCATCATACATATATGTGTGATGTTTTTGCTTGCAGGTAGAGTTAACTGAGATTCTTACCTGGCTACAGAAGGTCCATAAATGGCACGGATATTGTCAGTATAGGATGCAGTGCTTGAGGTTCTCACATCAGCTGAAGTGTCACCATGCTGTGGAAAAACATAATATATAAGAATTAATGATTTAAAAAAGGATATATTTACTTATCCCATCCGATAGTGTTACTACTGCAATCAACTACCTGGCCTCTATGCTAAAGAATAATAAGACTGTATTCAATGAAATATTCATAAATAGGTGATAAACCATGTGGTTCTGGGTTTGCAGTACTGTGGGCAAATGTCCTCTACTGTATTCTCAGACTGAAAAATGACTTGTCATTGAAATCTGAAAAGAAGAATATTTATATAGAATGTGATCTAATATTGAACATTCCCAAATTGATATGTGTCTATATCCAATTGCTGGATGATCCAGTAGCTATTATCAGTAGCTAGGTGACCTGGTAGTAGTTCTAAATCACTAGGTGACCGGGTACTTAATCTCAACAGCCTACACGAATTGAGAGAACGTAAGATAAAGTGTTCAGTCCCATAACAATGAAAAGCCTTTCTGACGAAACTATTGAGAGAGAGAGAGAGAGAGACCAAGGAAAACCTGGGCAGAGGTTGTCAGAGCTGATCTCAAACCACTGAATCTCACAAACAACTGAGATGAATGGAGATATGCTGTTCAGCAAAGAACCTATCCAACCCATGTAAGCATGGAAAAGCAGATGTAAAATGGTGATGATGATGATGATGATACATGCACACATGTATATATATATATATATATATATATATATATATATATATATATATATATATATATATATATATATGATGATGATATATATATATATATATACACACACAAGAGGCGCTAAAACAGGATGCCCTTGAGAACTCCTGTTTGCTGATGATCTAATGTTCATAGCTGAATATATGACAGAACTAGAGAAACATTTCCTGACCTGGAAGCATAATCTGGAATAAAAAAGTCTTAAAGTCAACTTGACAAAGACTAAAGTTCTAATATGTAGTGAGGAAAACAAGGCCCTGATCCCTTCTAGCAACTGATGACAACTTCTTTTTCCGTCTTTTAAGGGTCTTCACCCTTTTTTATAGCATCTCTTCGCATGAGCACATCTTTATATATATATATCAACTAGAAATTGATTGACATATATATCTAAAATAAACATATGAAACAATCACAGGGAATAATTTGTAAAAGTGTGTAAGCACACATAGCTAGGTAGGTAACTCATTAAAGTTTAACTAGAACTTACGCCACTGGGATGTAGCTGGTACAATGTGTGTATTTTTGAAATGTGCAACACGTGCTGCTAGTCATTCGCAGATTTGAATTTGCTGTGTAAACACAGATAGTTAAGTCTTCTTCCTTGTTGAAAATCCGGTATTTGGCTACTGTGGTTTACAAAACGATTGATGGTGAAATATATTTCTTTAAAGAAATATATACAAGGAAGATTAATCCATTTATAAGGTATCTATTTTTAAAGTTCTAGTTAAACTTTAATGAGTTACCTACCTAGCTATGTGTGCTTACACACTTTTAAAAATTATTCCCTGTGATTGTTTCATATGTTTATTTTAGATATATATGTCAATCAATTTCTAGTTGATATAAAATGCTCGGATCTATTCATTGGAATCTTGGAGCTTATTCTACAGTGGATATGGCGCATGTCTCTCTGACATGACACCCTTAATTTAATTTAATTTTGGATATATATATATATATATATATATATATATATATATATATATATAGATAGATAGATAGATAGATAGATAGATAGATATATTCATGAGTGAATAATGATATTATAATACTTGTTTCTACTTTTGACACAAGGCCAGCAATTACCCAGTACATTACTGGTACTTTATTTTATCGACCCCGTAGGGATGAAAGGCAAAGTTAATCTCGTCGGGATTTGAACTCAGATCATAAAGGGACGTAACTCTATGCTTCAAAGCATGATGTCCGACTCTCTACCGATACTGCCAATCATAATATTATTAATATTGGGTTTGTTTACAAGTTTATTATAATATTACCATTATTCAGTCACAAATAGATATCCGCCACGTTAAGAGTGAAAACAAATTTTGTTTTATATATATATCATCATCATCATCATCATATATATATATATATATACACACAAATATGAGGTATCAAAACATATCAATTATGTTTGATTTTTGTGCTTCTCAATAAAAAAACTCAATAGACTTTGTCCAGAGCTATAATAATTCAAAAGTAAAAGATATATATATATAGAGAGAAAGAGAATACACAATATATATATATATATATATATATATATATATATATATATATATATAGAGAGAGAGAGAGAGAGAGAGAGAGAGAGAATACACAATGTATTGTGTATTCTCTTTTATATATTTTACTTTTGAATTATATATATCATCATTCATCATCATCATAATTTTACGTCCGCTTTTCCCTGCTTGCAAGGGTGGGACGGGAACTGATTCTGGCTTGATTTCTACAGCTGGATGCCCTTCCTAACACCAACCTCATTTACAGTGAGTGCTGGGTGCTTTTTTGCCGTGGCACCTCCACGACCACTTTACAGTGAGTGCTGGGTGCTTTTTTTTCCGTGGCGCCTACACATCCACTTTACAGTGTGGGCTGGATGCTTTTTTGCCGTGGCACCTCCAGTCCTATCATCTCATTTCTACAGCTGAGTAAACTGGAGTAATGTGAAATAAAGTGTCTATATATGATCATTTTACGTCCGCTTTTCCCTGCTTGCAAGGGTGGGATATATATATATATAATTAGAAAGTGAGCAGCACAAAATATAACTACTCCATTACCAAAGGTTTCTGGATCACAGACGATAATAATATATATGTCTGGATCTATCTATCGTCAGACAGATACATATCATCATCATCATCATTTTATGTCCACTTTTGCCTGCTTGCAAGGGTGGGACGGGAACTGATTCTGGCTTGATTTCTACAGCTGGATGCCCTTCCTAACACCAACCGCATTTACAGCGAGTGCTATATATATATATATATATATATATATATATAAATATATATATATATATATGTGGTTTGTCGATGTGAGAAGGAAATAAATAA
Organism: Eledone cirrhosa; assembly: GCA_964016885.1. Lineage (NCBI taxonomy): Eukaryota > Metazoa > Mollusca > Cephalopoda > Octopoda > Eledonidae > Eledone > Eledone cirrhosa. The sequence goes on from OZ024740.1 coordinate 414,804,990, forward strand.
ATATTCTTAAAAAGACTCCAGTTGCATTTTCGATTTCTTTTCCTTACATATATATATATATATATATATATATATATGTAAGGAAAAGAAATTGAAAATGCAACTGGAGTCTTTTTAAGAATATTTATTTATTTCCTTCTCACATCGACAAACCACAAACCCTCCATCTCAATTTTACTTTTGAAAAGCATAAGAACTGTGAAACCAGTAAAGGAAATAAATAAATATTCTCAAAAAGACTCCAGTTGCATTTCCGATTTCATTTCCTTATACATTCACCCGTGTAGGATATCTTGTTTTTTATAAAAAAAAACTCATTTTCTTATATATATATATATATAGAGAAAGAGAGATAGATAAACACACACACACACACACACACACACACACACACATATATATATATATATATATATATATATATAATATATATATCAATAAAAGACAACATAACCAAATGTAAACTCAATCAATGTAAAGGAAATGATGTCAATGAACTATATAGAAATAACTGAAATTAAAGCCCTTAATCGAATCAATAAGGTTTCAATTCCTAATGCTATTAGAAACTCTAAATGATATGTCATTATTTTGTGTCAAGGTTATATTATATCTTAAAAAATTAACAACAAACAAATACAACAAAAGTACAACTGCCATAAGAGTGATAGCTTCTTAACTTGTTAATTACAACTGTTTCATTCTAGGAATATGTGTGAATGTGCATGTCTGTATGAGTGAATACATAACTCTCTTTTATCAAGAATAAAATTGATGTTTCAGTTTTTCCAGTTAAAATGGCAGAATCGGTAGAGTATCAGACACAAAAATTTGCTTTATTTGGTAATACCCCTTAATGTTCTGAGTTCAAATCTCATCCAGCTCCATTTACATTCTATTTATAATAATGAAATTATTGTGAACAGTGCTCAGGTGCACTACAACTCATCAAAGGTGCATGTATAGTACATAGAATAATATACAAATGTTTATATTACTTATTTATGTTACTTCATCCAGAGCCAGAGGTCAATAAGATACATGTCAGGCAATAAAATATTTAACCCTTTAGCACTTAAACTGGCCGTATCCGGCCAGAATTCTCTCACATTTTTCTGTTCAAACCTTCTGTAACTGGCTGCTCATACTAATGTTATGGTATTGTTCTCAAAATAAATATTAAAATTTCATAGATTTGATATTATGTGAGATAATTATGTAGGGTAAAGCCTTTACTGTGAGCTAGATATAATTCCTCTCCCTATCTATAGGCTCCTATTATGTATGATGAATATGATGATGGTGGTGGTGGCAGAGGAGGAGGAGGAGGAGGAGGAAGAAGAAGATTTGAATTTTAATCTTAATGTGATGCAAACATAGTGCAGTTTTATACTTTTCTAGAACACTCTGACAATGTAGTTTCATGTAGTACAGGATATAAACAGATAAGATTATATTTGTAATATAATTCAAAAGAATCTTATATCAAATTATGTTGGAAGATTTAAATTCAAAATGGGCAGTTTTATGTCATAAAATTTGAGACAGGGTGGGGTGGTATCAAAAAGTTTAAACCGGCCATATCTGACCAGAATTCTCTCATCTCTTTCTGTTCAAACCGGTACTAACTGGCCACTCATACTGTTGTCAATGTATTGTTCTCCAAATAAATAACATCTCATATATTCAATAAAATCTCATAGATAATATATATAGAGTAATATGAATGCTAAAGGGTTAACTTCGGAGAAAGACACTGAAATGTGGTGGATACAGTTCTGATGTTATGTGTATTGCAGATTCCTTGAATTTTCTCCAATGCACTCTTGTAGTAAGTTAGAAACATAGTGGAGTTTGGTTAAACTGGTGCTTTGTACTTTGAGAGTGGCTGTAGAACTTATATGATGAGTAATTTATTTTGTTGTAGGTCTTATATCATGGGTTGGGTATTTATTATATGGCAACCAAAGGCTTCTCTCTTAGAGTGAAGGGCAGATTATATAATACCTGTGATCAAACTGGTATGATGCATGGTAGTGAGATATGAGTCTATATATATACACACATATATATATATATATATATATATATATATATATATATATATATATATATATATATATATATATATATATACAATATTAACAAATGGAAACTATATTTATAAATCAATATCTATTTTATTATACATATTTCAAGGATACCATGTTAAATTATGGTATGCCTTCATCAGACAAAATACAATATATACCAGTTTTAACATGGTATCCTTGAAATATGTATAATAAAATAGATATTGATTTATAAATATAGTTTCCATTTGTTAATATTGTATATTTACTCCAAATACTTGTCGAGTGCTTTATATCAGTTATAAAAATATTTGCTTGTTGTATCCCAACAATTTAAATAGAACTTTTGCATATATATATATATATATATATATATATCAAAATGAAAATCCGAAGGCAAGGTAAAATTCCAATCATTTAATCACGACCATGTTTCAATAAGAGATAGATCGATTATGAAGCCATGATCGATCATCACTGATCTCATCAGGTGAAAATGAATTGTCCTCTACTTGCGCGCACGCGCGCGCGTGTGTGTGTGTGTAGCGTTGGTTAACACAATATTTCCGATTTACATCGTCAAATTGAGATTTGACCGACATAACTTCTGTTGCTTTGCGAACTAACTTTTCGGTGATTGCTGTGTTGGTACATTCTTATTAGTGCTTTTTCGCGGATATCGCTTCGGTGTGTGTTGGGGTGTGTGTACCCACCCACGCTAATTCTGCGGGTTTAATACTGTGTTGATGTGTGTATATATTTGTATTTATTTTTATTTTTCTTTGACCTCGAGCCGATGTATGCGGGTGTGGAGGGTGTGTGTATCCACTTACTTCTAACTGTGACTGACTGTATCCCTACGGATTTGTTTGATGTCCAGCGTCTTTTGCAGCGATAGAAGTCTGAAAACTTTTATGACCTCAATTTAAGCTAATAGCAGTCGCCTCGTCTCTGACTGACGTGTGTGTCTCCATATGAGGAAATGAATTATGTGAGGAAACATCGTTATTTTTTCTCCCTCATATCAAGAATTTGAGGACAATTCATTATCACCTGATGAGATCAGTGATGATCAATCATGGCTTCATAATCGATCTATCTCTTATTGAAACATGTGTCGTGATTAAATGATTGGAATTTTACCTTGCCTTCGGATTTTCATTTTGATACTTATACTCCGTTTTACATCATCTAGCAGTTCCTTTGAATGGAATTGGAGATATACAAAAGCGTGGAGAACTTAATATTGCTAACATAAAGTTATTGGACCATTTTACACAACCAATATTGCACTTTACTATATAACAACTATTAGAAATAAGAGGGATCAGATGTTGTTTACTCGAGAGAAGGCTACGTTGGTATGGTCACGCGATGCGCATGAAGGACGATAGTTGTATAACAAAGTGCAGGGCAATAAAGATAGACGGTAGCCATGGAATAGGCAGACCCAGAAAAACCTGGGACGAGCTGATAAACTCCGACCTCACACACTTACACCTCACCAAGACAATGTCACTGGACCGAGACCTTTGGCGGTACTCAGTAATAGAGAAGACCCGCCTTACCTAAATACAAAGTAAAACCTACTACAGTCAGTAGGCATCTCTAACAAACTACACCCCCATCCCACCACCCCCACCCCCACCCAATCCACACCGCCCCCTTCTATGTAAAGTTATGTTGGTGCCACACCATCCAGGCCCGAAACAAATGAGATTGTGTAGGTGTCACGACAAAAAAACACACAGTCCACGCTGTAATGTGGCCGTGTAGGCAACACGGTAAAAACCTCCCAGACCCACACTGTAAACGTGGTTGGTGTTAGGAAGGGCATCCAACTGTAGAAAACCTGCCAGACAGTCCTATGCGAGCAAGACAATCACTCTTGCCTCAAGTGGGAAAACCCCCGTCCAAACCCATGCAAGCGTGGAACACGGACGTTAAACGTTGATGATGATGATGATGATGATATCATCATAATCTATAAAGCTCAGTGTGTGGTCATGCTCCTTTCTTATAGAAATCTACGATATAGAATTTCTTCAATTGAAATTTACAATTCAGTATTCGAAATAGCTTCGATTGCGTCTTGGCACATCTAATTTTTTCAATTTCACCCACAATTACGCAAAAAATAGATAAAAATCAATATTTTACGATTTTTCTCTGTCATTTAAACTGCTAAACCCTTTCCACTACCATTCAAAATCTATACAACTTCATACTTTCTGCTACTTCCTCATTCCAAGCTTGATGGTGATACTGTCCGTTTTACTCTCTCATATCATCTGCTTACCTCTAACTACAACCCACACATTTTGCTACTTTTTCTTTTATACAGATACATTTATTCAACAACAAGCGATAAATCTTTTTTAAAACCTCTTTTCCAAACGCATACAAACACACACTTACTTCAACAACAACAACAATAATCTGCCTTTTATAGATAATGATAAACAATAATATCCTCTATGAGGTCACTAAACCTGCTAGAAACAGCAGCTAACTCTCCCCCATACCACACCCCTCCCTAATGTCTTAAATTTAGAAAACATATCTTCTATGAGGTCACTAAACCTGCTAGAAACAGCAGCTAACTCTCCCCCATATCACACCACTCCCTACTGTCTTAAATTTAGAAAACACATCCTCTATGAGGTTACTAAACCTGCTAGAAACAGCAGCTAACTCTCCCCCATATCACACCACTCCCTATTGTCTTAAATTTAGAAAACACATCCTCTTTGAGGTCACTAAACCTGCTAGAAACAACAGCTAACTCTCCCTCATATCACCACCTTCCCTACTGTCTTAAATTTAGAAAACACACAGACAACCATGCAGAACAACTCCATCGCAGCTCTGTTGTTCGGCTGGCATCGTCTACGAGCGTGTTGCGCAAGTACTGTGAAACAATAAATTTCAACACTTTTTTGCACAGAGATAATATCCATAGGCGAAACTACAATTGTCACTGCAGGCGCACCTCCTGCTTCCAGGTCTGCAATTCATTCACCCAGTGCCTGGCAGACAAAAAAGTGCTGCCATAAAATGGGTGGTGCAACCTAACTTTGGTAACTTAATGACCCCGAGCAATGCCGGGCTTTAATGCTAGTAATCTATAAAGCTCAGTGTGTAGTCATGCTCCTTTCTTATAGAAATCTACGATATAGAATTTCTTCAATTGAAATTTACAATTCAGTAATCAAAATAGCTTCGATTGCGTCTTGGCACATCTAATTTTTTCAATTTCACCCACAATTACGCAAAAAAATAGATAAAAATCAATATTTTACGATTTTTCTGTCATTTAAACTGCTAAACTCTTTCCACTACCATTCAAAATCTATACAACTTCATACTTTCTGCTACTTTCTCTTTCCAAGCTTGATGGTGATACTGTCCGTTTTACTCTCTCATATCATCTGCTTACCTCTATCTACAACCCACACATTTTGCTACTTTCTCTTTTATACTTCAAACTTACTGATTTATTTACAAACGCATACAAACACACACTCACTTCAAATGATAAAAAAACATTTAAAGCAATTAAACAACGTGTGTGATTTATAACCACACTAACTTTTAGTTGCTCAATTATTACATTTCATACGAAACGACAATTATTCAAAAGCAACAGATACATTTATTCAACAACAAGCGATAAATCTTTTTTAAAACCTCTCAACGAACGTGGATTCTTACAGACTTTGAGTCGAATTGGTTTGAAATTGTGCAAATGTATAAACATGGAACATGTGCACACACACAGCAACAACAACAATCTGCCTTTTATAGGTAATGATAAACAATAATATCCTCTATGAGGTCACTAAACCTGCTAGAAACAGCAGCTAACTCTCCCCGATATCACACCACTCCCTACTGTCTTAAATTTAGAAAACACATATCCTCTATGAGGTTACTAAACCTGCTAGAAACAGCAGCTAACTCTCCCCAATATCACACCCCTCCCTACTGTCTTAAATTTAGAAAACACACAGACAACCATGCAGAACAACTCCATCGCAGCTCTGTTGTTCGGCTGGCATCGTCTAAGCGCGTGTTGCGCAAGTACTGTGAAACAATAAATTTCAACACTTTTTTGCACAGAGATAATATCCATAGGCGAAACTACAATTGTCACTGCTGGCGCAGCTCCTGCTTCCAGGTCTGCAATTCATTCACCCAGTGCCTGGCAGACAAAAAAGTGCTGCCATAAAATGGGTGGTGCAACCTAACTTTGGTAACTTAATGACCCCGAGCAACGACGGGCTTTAATGCTAGTATATATATATATATATATATATATATATATATATATATGTATGGAGGCACATGGCTTAGTGGTTAGAGCATTGGCCTTGCAATCGAAAGGTTGTGAGTTCAATTCTCAGACCGAGTGATGTGTTGTTTCCTTGAGCAAGACACTTTATTTCACATTGTTCCAGTTTACTCAGCTGTAGAAATGAGATGATAGGGACTGGTGTCCCTATCATTCCACGGCAAAAAAGCACCCAGCACTCACTGTAAATGAGGTTGGTGTTAGGAAGGGCATCGAGCTGTAGAAATCAAGCCAGAATCAGTTCCTGTCCCACCCTTGCAAGCAGGGAAAAGCGGACGTAAGATGAAATGATGTAAAAGGTAAACAGAAGTAACAACACAATCGGTACAGTATATGGAAGGGATATATTAGGTTAACACTTGATATAGCAGGAAGAGGGTTTTAACGTTTTGGACGCTAGTCCTTCATCAGAAGAAAGAATGAGAAATAAGATAGATTGAGGGGACATGCAGGCTGGAATTGGAAAAAATGTCTTTAGATAAAAATAACAGGTCCATTTATGTTGACAAGACACACACACAAACACGTATATAATGTACAGTTTTTACAATAGGCATACCATATCCCTGTGTGTTGTATAAGGCAACTAAAAGGATTGGTGCCAGGAAGATAATCTGGCTGTAAAACACGTCCACAAAAAGTTCTGTTCAACTTATAACAGCACAGAAAGTTGGATATAGAAGTGATGATGGTGATGATGATGATAAATAGATACACACATACATACACACACTCACAACCATACTAACACATATCATTGTTTTTCAATTGAAATTCTATCACTTACCAAAATTGGCATGCTGGAATAATGCCAACACAACACTGACAACCAACTATGGGCCTTCCTCCCACCTCACTTTATAGTCAATGGTATTGATTTGTTTTTGCTATATTTTTGTCATGTTTCAGAAGATATTATTATTGCTTGTTATTCACCACAACCATCATAACCATAGCAGTAGTAGTAGTAGAGGTGGTGGTGGTAGTGGTGGTAGTAGTAGTAGTAGCAGCAGTAACAGTAGAGGTGGTGGTAGTAGTAGTAGTAGCAGTGGTGATGGTAGTGGTAGTAGTAGTAGTAGCAGAGGTGGTGGTGGTGGTAGTAGTAGTAGTAGCAGCAGCTGCAGTAGCAGTAGAGGTGGTGGTGGTAGTAGTAGTAGTAGTAGCAGTGGTGGTGGTGGTGGTAGTAGTAGTAGCAACAGCAGAGGTGGTGGAGGTGGCAGCGGTGATGGTGGTGGTGGTAGTAGTAGTAGCAGCAGCTGCAGTAGCAGTAGAGGTGGTGGTGGTGGTAGTAGAGTAGCAGCAACAGCAGTAGTTTCTAATAAGGGCACAAGACCAAAAAATGTTTTGGTAGGGAGGAGGAGTTAGTTGATTATATTGAACCTAGTAAATGGCTGGTACTTATTTTACCAACCCTGGAATTATGAAAGGCAAAGTTGACCTGAGTGGGACTTAAACTGAGAATGTAAAGAACCAGAATAGCAGAAATGTGAGGCTTTAATGATTCTGTCAAACCACAGCCATAATAACATAATAATATTTACAATATTAACTACAATCTTAATTATAATAAAGAAAGGAGTGCGGGACTGCATGTGGAATATAATTGTTTCCCATTTGCAAAATAAGTTGGATTACATTGAATAAATAATGAATAAATATTACATAAGTTATCTGCTAAATTTCGTAGCTTTTCATTAAATATATTTTATTGCTTATTTAAAGATTCACTTCTTTAAAATGTCAACATTTCCAGTTAGTGATCGCTTAAATAAACATTCATATATTTCCATCACTAATTTTCTCCTAATGCAGTTTATATATAATATCGTCTTTTTTTAATGTATCGTGGATTACGTTACTGATTACATAAGACAGTGTAACGCAGTCTTTGTTCAATTTCTGTGTATATTGTCAATTACGATTTTATATGATATACATATCTACATGTGTATATACTTGTGTATAATATCAATATACACGCTACACATACTAGCAGAAAATCACCCAAAGGGTGGCTTTTCTGCTAGTAACTATAATAATAATTTACCACAAGATCAATGGATGAAGCGGAGAGATAGCTACATTGCCAGACTGTAGAGAATTGTGAGCATTGATCCCTAGTTTAGGCACAAGGTCAGTAATTTTGGGAGTAAGGGTAAGTTGATTAAATCAACCTCAGTACTGGACTGGTACTTTATTTTATCAACCCTGGAAGGATGGAACACAAAATTGTCTTCAATAGGATTTGAACTCAGAATGTAAAGAACAAGAACAAATGCCACAAAACATTTTGTCTGACACTCTAACAATTCTGCTAATTCACTGTGAATATTGACAACATTCTAGATGCAAAATGTTGAATCTTTACTTGCCAAAACACTGTAACTACATCAGAGAAACATGCTACAAGGAAACATACCCACCAAACAGTTACAACTCCTCATCATCTAGGGATATTTGGTTCAGCAATAGTGCATGCCTGTGCATCATCAGCCATGGCATATGAAGCAGAGAGTGTTGGCAGTAGATGGACCTTCTGATAAATGGAATGTCTCCCTTCCACAAGGAAAGAAAGAGCAGCTGATGTTCCAGCCTGATCAGATGAAAACTGAGGTAAAATATGGTAGTCAGGCAGAAATATATATAATGGAGGCAATGTATGTTTGTTAACTTTGCCTAACCTTTCAGAAATAGTTTCCTGAGTCTATTTCTGCCAATCCAGACATTAACCCTTTAGCCAGGATTCTCTCACCTCTTTCTGCTCAAACTAGCTGTAACCGACCATTCATACTGATGTTAAGGTATTGTTCTCAAAATAAATAATATCAAAATCTCATAGATTCGATATTATCTGAGATAATTATATGAGATAAAGCCTTTACCATGAAAATACAATATAGAGTAATGTAAATGCTAAAGGGTTAAGCATTTTAACAGGATTCCTTCTGTCCAGTGATCCACAACACTGGCTTGCATTAGATGTGCTTCTCTGAGTGCCAAGCTCCTGTTATCATCTTTAGTAACCTGTCAATCATCTTGGTATCGGTTTGATGGATCATCACATGCTGAGTGAGTACTTAAGCATAGCTACTGACCTCTCAGATGGGCTGGGTGACTGCATTTCACTTAAATATGTTTCCAAACACACCAGGTACTGACTTACATTTCTGTTCTCTCTCTCTCTCTGTATATATATAAATATATATATAAGAGAGTATTGAAGTTTGCTTGAAGCATTGTGGAATAATAAGATATATTTTCTTTAGGTCGTTTTGGAAGCCTTAACAATGCAGATAGGTAATTCTCTGGGTAACAAGATCCGGTGGTGCAGAGAGAAATGTAAGTGAATGTAGATTGAGATGTATAGTGTGTAGAAGAGTGTAAAAAATAAAAATAATAACACGAGATAGAGTTACCTTGGGAGAGATTTAATTGTCCCTATATATTTCGGATTCACATCCATCAACTGGGTTTTTTTCCGGGGGGTGGGGGTTGTCTGTCGGAAAGGTGCGAAACATGTCCTCCGCTGTTCATTGTTTTGAATATCTGAGGTATTCAGCAGAGCGCGCGTGCACGTGAAATGGGGTCGGTCAAGTATAGGTCGGTAGCCGAAATAGTTCTTTTAATTGTGGGAGTGGGGTGGCGTTAGCTGTCAATCCATTGTATTATCTGCCCGTGCTGGTTTCTGTATGAGCTCATACAGAAACCAGCACGGGCAGATAATACAATGGATTGACAGCTAACGCCACCCCACTCCCACAATTAGGTCTCACTGCCATGCAGCATTGCTGTTCGTATGCAGGCATCGTATAACCTGCCTTTCATTTTTAGGGAGAACCCTCTAGCGGCTAATAGTGGTATAAGCTCTCTGAACTTTTTCCATCCAGTTCTGACTCTAGCTACTGTACTTTCAGAGCACCCTCCCCCACTGCTGATTTTGTCACCCAGGTAACGGAAGCTGTCCACTATTTCTATAGAACCCTCTGCGCAGTTGAAGGAGCTAGTATTTTGTGGGCACTTGCTGCTACTTATTGCACCAGAGCATCGGCCACATGTAAAATCTATGTTCTTAGTTAGCTTACCTGTGATCCCACTACATCTTTTATGCACCCATACTTTGCATTTGGGACATAAAATGGAGTTTCTACCTACGCCTTTCCTACACACTGAGCATGGCCATTTCCCAGATGGGACCGCCGCCTTATTTTCTTTCCTACAAACTAGAACTTTAGTCTTAGCCAGGTTAATTTTAAGGCCTTTTGATTCTAGGCCGTGCTTCCATGTTTGGAATTTCTTCTCTAGTTCGGTCATTGATTCAGCTATGAGCGTTAGATCATCTGCGTATAGGTGTTCCCATGGGCAGCCGGTCTTGAACTCCTCTGTTATAGCCTGAAGGGCAATAATAAATAGTAGGGGGCTAAGAACAGAGCCCTGATGGACACCAACTTTTACACTAAACTCTTCACTATATTCGTTGTTAATTCTAACCTTACTGACTGTTTCTTTATACATGGCTTGTATAGCTCTCACAAGCCATTCGTCAACACCTAGTTTTCTAAGAGACCACCAGATAATGGAACGGGGGACTCTGTCGAAGGCTTTCTCCAAGTCGACGAAAGCTAAGTATAGGGGTTTACTTTTAGCTAGGTACTTCTCCTGTAGTTGTCGTACAATGAAAAGAGCGTCTGTGGTACTTTTGCCTGACACAAATCCGAACTGCATTTCATCTAGATCAATTCTCTCTCTGATTAGTTGCGCTATTACTTTTTGTAAGAGTTGTATATACACAGTTATATATAGTCAGACTGTTAGATGGACAGACTGACAACCAGTTAGAGAGATAAAAAGAAAGAGATTTTATTTGATTTATCTAATTATGTGTACTAAAGTATAAATAGAAGCTGAAAGAGAGTTAGCTATCTACTAAAACATTCTGTTTTATAAGTAAAAAACAACAAAAACAAAGAAATAACATTGAATACAGTAAATGTAACTTAAAATAGTTTAAAATAACGAGTAGAATAGAAATAACCGAGAATAAATAAATTTAAAAAAAAAAGAAAAAAAAAGAAAAATAAGATAATTAAATAAAAGTATAAAGGGAGAAAACATATTTAGAAAACAAAATTTTAAAAAGAATTAAATTAAAAAAAATTAAAGAATAATTTCTGCAGAAATACTTTTGTTGTCATGTCTGCAGGGTGCTCCCCAACACTGCTGCACCCTAGGCCCATCACCCTCCCCATTCTTCTGGTACCCTACAGCCATTGCCTTTCTCTTCCTTTTCTGTTTTTAAAGAAGGAAAAACTAGATGGATAGCGACAGTAACATGCCCAGGTTCCATTTGTTCTCATATCTCCAACAATGATTTGGGCATCTTTGCTTAGTTTGTAAATATCATCATCATCATCATTTAACGTCCATCTTTCATGCTAGCATAGGTTAGATGGGAGTTGTCCACTTGAGGCAAGGTTGGTTGGGTGACCGTGTCTCGCTCATATAGGACTATCTGGCAAGTTTTCTACGGCTGGATGCCCTTCCTAACACCAACCACATTTACAGTGTGGACTGGGAACTTTTTACCGTGTTACCTACACGGCCACATTACAGCGTGGACTGTGTGTTTGTCATCACACCTACACGATCTCGATCTCATTATCTCATTTATTTGGACTGGATGTTGTGGTACCAACTTTACAGAGAGAGGGTGGTGTTGGTGGGAGTGGGAGGATAGGCTAGGGGTAGTGGATTGGAGTGTATATTAAATATCAATATAGATATTTCCTCATGCTATACTGATGGATAAAACTCTATAAGTGGCAGAATGAGAGTAACTGTGCATGTGTGTCTATGTGTGTGTATATATATATATGACCCCTTAGCCTTTGTCAAGGCAGAATTCTAGGAGAAGGAAAACTCTGATATAACACCTGCAACCCTGATGGTATCCAATGATGTTGACTTGTTCTTCTTTTTGGTAAATATCATCTTGGTTAAGAGAGTGGGACTGGTTTTGTGCAGTGCCTTTGCTCACTATAAAAGCTTCACGGCACATGCATTGCTTTGTATCTGGAGATCTCTCTGCACTTGTCGTCACATGGTACCAAGGGCCCAGCACTATGTGTCAATAATTGTCACAGATGTAGTGTTTGTACCAGAGTTTTCAGGTCGCTGGCTGGACTAAAAAGTCACACTCGTTCAGCGCATTGGTATGAGTTCTCCTACATTCATATAAAGTAGTGGCCGTACTCGAAAACGAGTTGGCAGCCACCATATATATATGATGGAATAACACACCAAACTTAACATATTAAACAATTTCTGATGCAATATATCACCAATATTATGTAATTCTTATATTTGTTTTAAGCCAGTTGTCTGATGAAGGCTTGGCTGTCTGAAATATATTATGTAACCAGCTAACAGACAAAACCAGAAATGCACATAACAGTTTATTGAATTAATTAAAATATGAAAAAAATAGCACCCTATCTTTGCAATCATTCAAATATATATATATATATATATCATCATCATCATCATCATCACCGCTTAATGTCTATTTTTATAGTTTGGGTTGGGCACTTTTTGCGTGTCGCCATCACAATATATATATATTATCATTATCATCATTTAACATCCCCTTTCCAGCAAGCAAGAGCTGGATGGTTCATCAGCAGACAAGGCTTGTATTCAAAGTGGAGGTACTGACCTCAAGGTGGGTCAGAAGCCTGCATCTCATTTACATATGTTCCTACATCCTACCAAGTGCTCAGATGGCTCAGCACCTGGCTTAGATATGATCCTGCACACTATTGAGTACATGTGACATTAAGGAGGTTGAAGTGTCTTTGTTAGGGCTGAGGGGTCCTCCCGGCCCTTTCTTTGGCAGGTTTTCTAAAGCTGGATGCCATTCTATCACCAACCACTTTACAGAGTGTACTGGGAATGTTTATTGTGTAAATCACTAACACTAGAAAGGTTAGCTGAAGAGTCTATACATATATAGAACCCCCCCTGCTAGCACGGAAAATGGACAACAAGAAACATTTTACAACCATTTTCTCTTTTGGAGGCAATATTTTATGTCCTTGTGATTAAATAATTCAAGAAAGTGGTGGAATACTTTGTGGCATTTAATTGACTATCTTTGTATACTGACTTCAAATGTTACTGATCAAGTTTAACTTTCAATAATCTCCCGTAGCTCCTGCAACATCATTAGAGGAGACGGTTGATAACAGAAATACTAATCTGGCATCAATGAAACTGACAACTTCTGTTGCCCTTATGATCTTGTGCTTTGCTCAGGTACCCTCCATAATGGATCTAGTAAAGTTTGAAATTGCAACCAACTGGTCTGTAGTCCATTACTGTACCTTAACTGTTTTGTTAGGTAAGTGCTGGTGCCACAACAAAAAGCACCCAGTACACCTTATAAAATAGTAGTACATCATCATCACCATTTTTACGTTCGTTCTTCCACGCTAGCATGACTTAGATGGGTTGTCCTGTTGTGGGCAGTGTCCGGTCGGCTGACCTTCTCTTGCTCATACGGGAACTGATTCTGGCTTGATTTCTACAGCTGGATGCCCTTCCTAACACCAACCTCATTTACAGTGAGTGCTGAGTGCTTTTTTTCCGTGGCGCCTCACGTCCACTTCACAGTGTGGACTGGGTACTTTTTTTGTCATGGCACCTCCACGTCCACTTTACAGTGGAATGATAAGGACCCCAGTCCTATCATCTCATTTTTACAGCTGAGTAAACAGGAGCAATGTGAAATAAAGTGTCTTGCTCAAGTGTACAGTACATACGCTAATGTGGCTGGCAGTAGGAAAGGGATCCCTAGAAACCCAGCTAAAAACAGAGGGTACAAACGAGAGGTGGTTACCTAACCAGTCTAGCCTCAGTGGTTGACTACCTGTCTAACTTATGCAAAGAGTGCTGCTGCTGATAATGATGATGATGGCATTTCTAATAAAAAACACTGCCTATTATTTTCAGACCCTTTTGAAAATAATCAGGTATTTGGAGGAATTTAGTAATATAATTAAAGTTTGCTCTATCAAGCTGGTGTTTGGAGCACAACATAATAAGGTTTCAAACATGATTGATGGCTTTTTTATAAACACTTTAACCCTTTAGCATTTATACCAGCTGTATCTGGTCAGAATTCTCTCACCCCTTTCTGTTCAAAACAGCTGTAACTGGCCGCTCATACTTATGTCAAGATATTGTTCTCAAAATAAATACCAAAATCTCTTAGATTTGATATTATGTGAGATAAAGCCATTACCATGAAAATACAATAGTATATATAGAGTAATGTAAATGGTAAAAGGTTAAAATATATAGTTTAGTATTGTAGAACAAGGGGTAGTTTCAGGTGTTTGGGTATTGAAAGGATTAACTTTACAACAAGACTGCCACTATGTAATTAAATGGATAATTTGAAATGATAAAAATAATATTTTTTTATAAGGACTCTTACCTTTTTCAAAATAAAACCAACTCCAACATTGTGAACAGCATACCTACAATAGAACACAAGAAAAAGATGAGCTTATTATAAACAGGATGGCAGTGGATTGGCAGTATTGGTAGAGGGTTGGACACCATGCTTTGCAGCATAGAGTTACGCCCCTTTATGATCTGAGTTCAAATCCCGCCAAGGTTAACTTTGCCTTTCATCCTTACGGGGTCAATAAAATAAAGTACCAATAACGCACTGGGATAATTGCTGGCATTGTGCCAAAAGTAGAAACAATTATAAACAGGATGAGGTCAATTGTTATGTGATTGTTGTTTTTGTAGTTATAGTTTATCCTTGGCTCAGTCCTAATTGAACAGACTTATGATCAAAGATGTTCCAGCTATAGCTACTTAGTCTTTTTTAAGGATTACTTAGTCTTTTTTAAGGATTACTTAGTCTTTTTTAAGGATTACTTATCATTTGCAACAACAACTTCATTATTCAATATATCCTTCTAACCATGCTAGCGTGGAAAATGGACCTTAAACGAAGATGATGATGATGATGATCCTTTTCTTTTTTAAAGTTGGCAAGGTTTTAGTTAGAGACGTATTTGGCTGCTATTTTCAGCAGGTTGACTGATCATGTAAACTTTCTACCATTAGCTTAGATGTCCCTTGTTGACTGGATAATATGATACCTTGGTAAAATGAATGATTTTGTTGAGGAAAATGTTGTTGTTGATGATGATGATGATGATCATCATCATTATTATGTTTCTTCAGATCTCAAAGGACTTCTAGTTTCTTAGCCTATACCTAATGATGGATGATAGATAAAGAAATTGCCACTATTCAGACATTAACAAACATCCACAGTAAACATCCCCTCAGCTCAAGACAATGAGAGAAGACCATACGTGATCACTAACTGCTAGAAATAGCAGTCAAATCTTTCTTAAATCATATTTAACCTTTAAAAAAAACCTCAAAACCAGAAAGACATATAGGATAGTGTAACCTGAGGAAATCTATTTTCAGTTGATACCAGCTTGTGCAGCCAAAATAACAACAAAAACCTTCATTGAGAATACATTCCATTGGTCATGTCAGGGTTAGTATACATGACCATAGGGTTAGTATTAAATAATAATGAAAATCATTGCTTACAGTGCTCAGGTGCACCACAACTCATCAAGGATGGCATGTATAGTACATAGAATAATTGTTTCTACTTTTGGCACAAGGCCAGCAATTATCCCAGTGCATTACTGGTACTTTATTTTATCGACCCCGTAAGGATTAAAGGCAAAGTTAACCTCAGCAGGATGTAAAGGCATGTAACTCCATGCTGCAAAAATAATGTACAAATGTTAGGCATACAATTATTAAGAAGAACATTTTAAAACCATTTATAAGTTTATATAATATGTCGAGTGATGTGTGAGATAATACAATATATATAAAATGGTGTAAAGGACTCTTCAGCTGTATCAAAGACATGACAACCTCCCTAATGCCGGTGCCAAGATAAAATGCACTCCGTAGAATGTAGGAAGGTATGTTAGGGTGATGTGAGTTTCTGGCTTATTAGAGCACATGGTAGAGTGCAGGAATGTATGTGAGATGTGGGTGTATCTGAGTGGTTAGTAGCTCAGCTTGAATACAAACTTGGTCTGTGATGAACCATCCAACCTTTGTTAGCAGGGAGAACAGATAAATGACGATGGTACATGAGCTGAGCTCTACCTGGTCATGTAAGTTCATTGAACATTTTACACAGTAAAGAGTAAAGACCCGCTTTGGTCACGAATGACCATGGGATTTGCATCTAGAAAGTTTCCCTCCGAGGCACATGTCTGGACTAGGTTGTTTGTGGAAGACCAGCAGTCATCCATGCATACCAACCTCCTCCCTCCATGACACCAATGATGGCCAAAGGAAAGGCAATGGCCTATACAGCTTGACACCAGTGACATCACAACTCATTTCTACAGCTGAGTAAACTGGAGCAATGTGAAATAAAGTATCTTGCTCAAGGACACAACGTATCTCCCAGTATGAGAATCGAACTCACAACTTTCCGATTGCAAGCCCAATGCTCTAACCACTAAGCCATGTGCCTTCTTTACACAGTGAAGTGTAATGAATTGGTAAAGGTAGTAGTGAGCCAGACTAAATGTCTCACAGTATTCTTTCTCAACCTACTATGTTTTGAGTTCAAATCTTGTTAGGGTTAACATTTCCTCTCACCCCTCTGGCTTTGATTCAACAGTCAAGACAAAACCTTTTACAAAAATTGTCTATGGGTGTGTTGCCACATTAAATCGATATATTTACATGCAGAAGGATGATAGATGTACAGAATCGGGAGAAGACCAAACAAAATGCCTTGCATTGCAGTATCGGTAGAGGGTCGGACGCCATGCTTTGCAGCAAAAGAGTTACGGCCCTTTAAGGTCTGAGTTAAAATCCCGCCGAGGTTAACTTTGCCTTTCATCCTTACAGGGTCGATAAAATAAAGTACCAGTAATACACTGAGATAATTGCTGGCCTTGTGCCAAAAGTAGAAACAATTATTTAGTTATGATCATTTATGTTGCAAGTTCAAATTCGACTTTGTCTTCTATTCTTCAAGAGCATCAATAAACCCTCAAGAACAGTCTTTACTATTAACTGGTACTGTACTAATTGATTGTTGATATCAAACAGGTATAAAGAGTGGTTTAGTTTAATGTACTCTCCTGCCAAATTCTATAGACTTGTGTCAGTATTAGAAATAAATATTTTACATGCAGCAACATGATGTTTCATGCACCACATACACGTACATACAAGCAGACACATACACACACACACCAGAAATACATTCACAAACTGAATGATACTTACCTGCTAACAACTTCAGCTATTTTTGAATGCTCTTCTGCCGGGCTACGCAAAGCTTTCCTACGCGTTGCCACATTATAAAACAGATCCTCTACCTGCAAACATCGACAACATGTTTAAGATTCTCTCACCAAATGTTAAGCAAACTAACATTTGCCATCAAACGACAAAGAATCAATAAAAGATAATGGCAGATTGTTAAAGATATATAGATAGATATTCTAGGAAATAACACAATAAAAAGAAGCAACAAACAAATTCATTCATTACACATAAACAAACTGGATGGATTGTTCATGTTTAAGAATGATATTTAACAAAGTGCTAGGAACGTATAGAAATGAAAAGAGGAAAAGTAAGATGTATTGTCATCTACTGAATCATTGAAATACATATAAATGCTTCCTAAGCTTCAGGGGATCTTTCAAAGACTGGCACTTAGCCCCACTTTCTTGGCATTAAGTAGATAAGAAATAAACCTCTCATTTGATATGATGCCTGTCTGTTTCCAATAACATTCCCAGAAGATTTTGTTCATATTTTGCTGACAGCTAAGTGAACTGAGGTAGTATAAAACTGAATGTACTGCCTCAAATATACACTGAAATAGTTGCAGAGGAATATAGTTGAACTCAAAACCTTTGAATTGGTAGACTAATATAATTGTTTCTACTTTTGGCACAAGGCCAACAATTACCCAGTACATTACTGGTACTTTATTTTATCGACTCCGTAAGGATGAAAGGCAAAGTTAACCTTGGCGGGATTTGAACTCAGACCATAATAGGACATAACTATGTTAGAAAGAATGGTGTCCAACCCTCTACCGATACTGCCAATAATGCCTATTCAAACATATTACTTTTACTTATCGAGACATGTACTAATAAGGAAACCTCTACATGGTAACTCAACCTGCTAGAAATAGCAGCCAAATCTTGAACCCATAAACTACTGTCTAAAAAAAAAAAGGATATAATAGATAATGTAATTCCGAGTACATTATTTCTCAAAATAACATGCCTTTGGTTTTAAGTCTGCTTGATTAGGGCTAAGCAAAAATAACTTATTGAGACATTTAATCATCACTAAAAACTGCTTTCATACAGTATTTAGATTATTTTTTTTACCAATGTCAGAATGAAAAAGGTAGGTGTCCAATACACCTCCTTTTTTATAGGGCCCCCATATCTTGTAGGAGGAAAGGAGAAAGTTATTCTCAAACTGGAAACTTAGCTTGCATCCTTGCAACAAAGAGAGTTCCACTGAAGAAAAGGATGAAATGCAAATTTGACCATGGGAGCATTTGAATGTAGACAGCAGGAGTAAATTCCACAAAGTGTTTTGTTCTATGCTTTAACAACTCAGCTAATTTTTTGCTTATATCTAGAGCAGGTTAACCTGGCTGAGATCATCTTTTACTCAAGTAAATCAATGGGAAACGGGATTTCAATGCAAAACTAATGTGACACTTTTTAATTATAAAATTGGTCTCACTGAAAAAAATCGCTGGAGAGATTTTACGAGCAAATCAAACAGGTAGGAGACCCAGGGGTAGACCCCGTGCAAGATGGTTGGATAATATCCATGAGCTTGGCTGGTCAAGCTTGGGGATCAGTTGGAGACAGTGGTTTCTGACAGGACATGCTGGAGGGAGTGTTTGAGAACTCTTCCCCCACGACCCTCTCAGAAAAATATTGACCTCAAATATAACCACCCACTTCATTTTATTATCAATAAAAAAATATTGACTGGAAGTCATGAAAGTTACTGGCTATTCTTGGCAGGATGAGATCAGAATAATATAGCCATAGAAAACAAATAACTTTTATACTTCAGATTTCTCAGAAGTCTTGAAAGAAAATAAACAAAATATTTTGCATTGTGAGTACTAGCAATATTATGCCTACCGTTATTTGAGTGCCCACATTCCCAGCACATGGTTTAACAGGTGCCTTCAGCTTTCCATCTTGATAACATCCTCTGAAGAAGAAAATAAAACATGAAAATTGGGAGAGAAGAGGGAAGCAGCATTGAAAGACACTGTCTATGAGTTTCAAATAACTGAGAATAATCAAGAAATTGTAGGGATTTAATTATAGAAACATCTTTGTCATTATTAAGTTGGTCTTTGAATCAAATTTTAACAAAGGTTCTGACATAAAATTATGGTGGTAACTCTTTAGATATATATAAATGAAGGTCGAAGGGTTCTTACACATGTATGAAGGTCCAACCCATGCAAGTGTGGAAAAACAAATGTAAAAATGATGATAAACACTTTAAAACAAACAGCTTTGTATCATAAAACCAAGGATGGTTTCTGGTAGTTTGGCATCAAAAGGGTTTTAAAATGTTATGTGTGTTTTTGTCTAACGTTGTGCGAATAGTTTGTGCAAAGTGTAATGTTAATCCTTTATATCCAAGCTTGTCTGATATTCCCTATGGTTCATATAACCAATCAACATCACTGTTTTTAATCCAATTTCCCATGCTGGCATGGGTTGGACATGTTTTAATGCAGTTTTCTATGACTATATGCCTTTCTGGAAGGTATTTGTTCCACAGAAATTCAGACACTCAACCACTGAACTGTGGGGACTATTGTTTATGCAGGACATAAACAAATACCATTGGCTGTCAAAGTAAGTGGTGTCAATGGAAGGAAGCAGAGGAGACATAAAAACAAACACATGTATATATATGCTCCATTTGTAAACATGAAGGCCTGAGGAATACAGATGTAGAGACATTATTTTAGATAAAATATTCTGTTCAAGAATGAAACCAGATGGTTGCCGACATAATGTTGTGAACTATCATTAGTAGTTATATATATATGGAGGCACATGGCTTAGTGGTTAGAGCATTGGCCTTGCAATCTAAAGGTTGTGAGTTCAATTCTCAAACCGGGTGATGTGTTGTTTCCTTGAGCAAGACACTTCATTTCACGTTACTCCAGTTTACAGGCTGTAGAAATGAGATGATAGGACTGGGGTCCCTATCATTCCACTGTAAAGTGGTCGTGGAGGTGCCACGGCAAAAAAGCACCCAGTACTCACTGTAAAATGAGGTTGGTGTTAGGAAGGGCATCCAGCTGTAGAAATCAAGCCAGAATCAGTTCCCGTCCCACCCTTGCAAGCAGGGAAAAGCGTACGTAAAATGAAATGAAAGAAATGAATGAATATATATATATATATATAGTTAAAAGAATAGAGGTGTAACACACAAGTTATTATATATTGGTAAACGGAATAGAAAATGCTGACAAATTGTTCACAGTTGAAAAATGGTTTAATTAGGAATAAAAGAGTATTAGTGATTGTATGGGTTAGTATTCAGTTGTGGTTTTAAGTTTTTAAGTTTTTACCGGTTGCGCATTTCTAAATGCTTTTCAAAAATGCTTTTCAAAAATAATTTTGAGATAGAGTGTCCGTGTTGTTTGCTCTGATCAGAGCAAACAACACGGATACTCTATCTCAAAATTATTTTTGAAAAGCATTTAGAAATGCGCAACCGGTAAAAACTTAAAAACTTAAAACCACAACTGAATACTAACCCATAAAATCACTAATACTCTTTTATTCCTAATTAAACCATTTTTCAACTGTGAACAATTTGTCAGCATTTTCTATTCCGTTTACCAATATATATATATATATACATATATATATATACATATATATATATATACATATATATACATACATATATATATATATACATAGAATAATTAAAATACGACTTGTCCTCAATAGAACTACGGTGACAGTAATATCTGCGTACGCACCCCAATCCGGACTGCCCGGCACTATAAAAGACAGATTCTATGAGACACTGATGCTAACTACCTCCCAAATATCCGACAGTGACTATATAATTATTGCAGGCGACCTAAATGGTCACGTTGGACAACATTGTGACGGCTACGACGAAATCCATGGAGGCTATGGGTTTGGTACTAGAAATGAGGAAGGCTCCAGAATCCTGGAATTCTGTGATGCAAATAACCTAACTATCTGTAACACTAACTTCAAAAAACGTGACAATCACCTGATCACCTATAGATCCGGGGAACACACAAGCCAGGTAGATTATATCCTTACCAGAAGACGTGACAGAGTGTCTGTTGTAAACACTAAATCCCTCCCCCATGAAGAATGCACCTCCCAACATAGACTGATAATTAGCGACCTCATAGTCAGGACGAGACGTACTCGACAGCAGAAGAGGACTATCCTCAGGAGAAAAATATGGAAGCTAAAGGACCCCACAGCCAGAAATAAATTTCAAAGCATATTACTTGATGCTTTCGACAGTAAGGAAGAACATTTAGAGTCGGACAATATAGAGGGACAGTGGGAATTTCTGAAAGCAAACCTGCTGATGGCGACAGACGAAGTCTGTGGCTGGAGCAGGCCTGTAGGCAGGAGGAGAGTAACATGGTGGTGGAACAGTAAGGTGGAGGGGTCAATTAAGGCCAAAAAGCAGGCTTGGAAAGTATGGCGGGATGGGGGAAGTAGAGAAGACTATCAAGTGGCTAGGAGGGAAGCTAGGAGACAAGTGTACTTAGCAAGAAGGGAAGCTGAGGAAAGAAAGTTCAAGCATGTTCTACAACGCGAGGACCAAAAACGTGAGGTGTTCAGGATTGCTAGGCAATGCGTCAAGGAAAACCGTGATATTGTCGGGGAGAAGTGTGTACTTAACGATGACGGCATACTTGCCATCACCGACGCTGATAAGAAGGTAGCTTGGAAGTGTCACTATGAAAGGCTACTAAATGAGCAGAATAAATGGGAGAAAGACAGTCTCCCCCATATCGACCCAATAGAGGGACCAGCAGTGTTAGTCGAGGGGAGTATAATAAGTAAGGCAATCAAGGATATGAAGACGGGTAAGGCGGCTGGGCCTTCGGAAATAGTTGCTGAGATGCTGAAGGCATCTGGCACAGTGGGACACACCATGGTCACCCGCATAGTTAACCAAGTCGTACAGAATGGGGTTGTTCCGAAGGACTGGCATAGCAGCATCATCGTTAACTGTTATAAGGGTAAAGGAGACGCCCTAGATAGGAGTAACTATAGAGGCATTAAATTAATCGACCAGGTCATGAAGGTCACGGAAAAAGTAATAGCACAACTAATCAGAGAGAGAATTGACCTAGATGAAATGCAGTTCGGGTTTGTGTCAGGCAAAAGTACCACAGACGCTCTTTTCATTGTACGACAACTACAGGAGAAGTACCTAGCTAAAGGTAAACCCCTCTACTTAGCTTTTGTCGACTTGGAGAAAGCCTTCGACAGAGTCCCCCGCTCCATTATCTGGTGGGCTCTTAGAAAACTAAGCGTTGACGAATGGCTTGTGAGAGCTATACAAGCCATGTATAAAGAAACAGTCAGCAAGGTTAGAATTAACAATGAATATAGTGAAGAGTTTAGCGTAAAAGTTGGCGTCCATCAGGGCTCTGTTCTCAGCCCCCTACTATTTATTATTGCCCTTCAGGCTATAACAGAGGAGTTCAAGACCGGCTGCCCATGGGAACTCCTATACGCAGACGACCTGACACTCATAGCGGAATCAATGGCCGAGCTAGAGAAGAAATTCCAAACATGGAAGCACGGCCTAGAATCAAAAGGACTTAAAATTAACCTGGCTAAGACTAAAGTTCTAGTTTGTAGGAAAGAAAATAAGGTGGCGGTCCCTTCTGGGAAATGGTCGTGCTCGGTGTGTAGGAAAGGCGTAGGTAGAAACTCCATTTTATGTCCTAAATGCAAAGTATGGGTGCATAAAAGATGTAGTGGGATCACAGGTAAGCTAACTAAGAACATAGATTTTACATGTGGCCGGTGCTCTGGTGCAATAAGTAGCAGCAAGTGCCCACAAAATACTAGCTCTTTCAATTGCGCAGAGGGTTCTATAGAAATAGTGGACAGCTTCCGTTACCTGGGTGATAAAATCAGCAGTGGGGGAGGGTGCTCTGAAAGTACAGTAGCTAGAGTCAGAACTGGTTGGAAAAAGTTCAGAGAGCTTATACCACTATTAGCTGCTAAAGGGTTCTCCCTAAAAATGAAAGGCAGGTTGTACGATGCCTGCATACAAACAGCAATGTTGCATGGCAGTGAGACCTGGGCATTGTGTGCAGAGGATATACGCAGACTAGAGAGGAACGAAGCTTGCATGCTCCGCTGGATGTGTAATAGTAATATACGTGAACGGCAAAGCATAAACGAACTAAGGAAAAAATTAGAAATAAGAGGGATCAGATGTTGTTTACTCGAGAGAAGGCTACGTTGGTATGGACACGTGATGCGCATGAAAGTCGATAGCTGTATAACAAAGTGCAGGGCAATAAAGATAGACGGTAGCCACGGAATAGGCAGACCTAGAAAAACCTGGGACGAGCTGATAAACTCCGACCTCACACACTTACACCTCTCCAAGACAATGTCACTGGACCGAGACCTTTGGCGGTACTCAGTAACAGAGAAGACCCGCCTTACCTAAATACATAGTAAAACCTACTACAGCCAGTAGGCATCTCTAACAAAATACCCCCCGTCCCACCACCACCACCCCCACCCCATCCACACCACCCCGTTCTATGTAAAGTTATGTTGGTGCCACACCATCCAGGCCGAAACAAATGAGATCGTGTAGGTGTCACGACAAAAAAACACACAGTCCACGCTGTAATGTGGCCATGTAGGCAACACGGTAAAAACCTCCCAGACCCACACTGTAAATGTGGTTGGTGTTAGGAAGGGCATCCAACTGTAGAAAACCTGCCAGACAGTCCTATGCGAGCAAGACAATCACTCTTGCCTCAAGTGGGACTACCCCCGTCCAAACCCATGCAAGCGTGGAACACGGACGTTAAACGTTGATGATGATGATGAGACATATATATAGAATCCGTCTAACCCATACTAGCGTGGAAGAATGGGCGTAAAACGGTGATGATGATGATGATGATATAACAGTCAGAAAACAGTAAAAATACATAAATGAAAAATGAAATTAGTGTTTTCCCATTTTGGACATCTGTCTTTCATCAGAAAAAAAGAAAAGAATATGCAATGTGAAGAGGAGAGAAGTAAAAAAAGGTAAAAATAAAAAGAAACCTGGCATTGGTCAGTTTGAAGCTATAGTAGAAGATACATGCTCAAAGTGCCACACAGGGGAATTGAACCTGAAACCATGAGGTTGAAAGGGAAATATCTTAACCCTTTAGCATTCACATTACTCTATATATACTATTGTATTTTTGTAGTAAACACTTTATCTTACATAATTATCTCACATAATATCGAATCTATGAGATTTTGATATTATTTATTTTTAGAACAATACCTTAACATTAGTATGAGCAGCCAGTTTCAATTGGTTTGAACAGAAAGAGGTGAGACATTTCTGGCCGGATATAGCCGGTTTGAATGCTAAGGGTTAACAATATAGCCATGCCTATGCACTTTTCAATGTTTGATAGCAGCATCAGTGGAACAGCTGTTCTCAGATTGACCATGTGTTGCCAGTGTTTTGGTATCAGCATCTAGTGCTTTCCACTTGACTAATTCAAAGAGATTAAAATGAAAAGAATCAAGGATCATTCATATGTGGCTCAATTTGCTGTTTGGAGTAACATGCATAATTGAGCAGCACTTAACAGAAATTTCACCAGAGTCTTACAGGAGAGCACAAAATAACAATCTCAGCTTTCATACACAAAAACTAAAATGATGGAAGTGAGATTAAAGATATTGGGAAAAATTGATATTAACTTAAATTCAATTTAAAAAAAAAAAAAGAAAAGAAAATCTCAATTTGAATTGATAAAACATTCAATTATTTTCTTAATATTTTAATTCAAAATTTTTTTCTTGTAACATATTTTTTCTTTCTTTTATTTTGTATCTGATAAGAAATTTATGAAACTATTAGTTTTATCATTCTGAAATTTCAAACTTCAAAATCTGAAAGTCTAATAACGTTTGAGTAAAGTATAAATGGAATTTAGTTTCTGGCTAAGAAGGTTGAATCAAACAGAGTAATATGTCTAGCTTAGAGTGGCTGTAAGTTTTGAACTCATGACTATGGGTTACTATTTCTACATATTAACTTCAAAGGTGCTATATTTCAAAAACTGACAAGTGAGTTGTTGCTTACATTTGTTCACTCACTTCCACACACAATCACATGCAAATACATACACAAATATAAATAAACATAAATACACATACACAGGCCAATGAGAGAGCTGCTACATTATCACTTTACCTCCTATCATACTCCACTGCCTTAAAAATTGGAGAAGACACATAAGATGGTGCAGTCCTAGACACCCTTAACCCTTTAGCATTTAAACTGGTCATATCCGGCCAGAATACTCTCACCTCTTTCTGTTTAAACCAGCTGTAACTGGCCACTCATACTTACACCATAGATTTTATATTATGTGAGATAAATCCTTTACCGTGAAAATATAATAGTAAATATAGAGTAATGTAAATGGTAAAGGGTTAAAAAGACAAGATGGTCAAGGCTAGAATGAATTTGATCATAACGTTGTTCAATCAGGGTGATCAGGCGGTAAACAACATATACATACTCATCTAGACACATTTCTCTCTAGCACACCAAATCAATCATAGGGCTGACCCACCAACTAAAGATGCCATGTATACAAAAATCATCAAGAATTTTTCTTTATGTCTGTATTTTGTGTGCATGCATGGGTTAAGCCAAAACTTTTGGAAGGAGATATTTTACAGTCAGATGCTCTTCTTGGCATCAACTCACTTTATTTTAATTATAGTATATGTACCATTAATGTTTATTAAATTGCTATGCTGCAAGATATATTGTTTATGGGGGACATAAACCGTGTTACTGCTGGTGTTTATAAACTGTCGTAATCACAATTTGTCTTTACTAGACTGGCATTCAGACAGATAATGATGATGATACATACATACATTATACATATATTATATCAATCTAACCCATGTAAGCATGAAAAATAGATAATGATGTTGATATATATATATATATATATATTGGAAAATGTGTGAAATTCTTGGTACATACAGTTAGGTATATTTAAAAAAAAGGAAAAGAATGACTTTACTTGTAGTTCTAAACAATTTGATTTAATTTTATATTATATTATTATATATTATGAGTTGGTAGATCTAGTAAGTTGGTAGATCTTTGTTAACTTTGGAAGATTTTTAAACATGCCTAGTTAACTTTCCTGGAGAACTTTCTCGCATTCGTCGGTGGCATTTGTCAAACTGAGATCAGGTTGTGTTGTGATGTGTGACTATATATATAAGAGAGATTTGGATGTGTCTGGGGGCTGTTAATGAGTGTGGGAGTGAAGATTTAAAGGAATTAAAACATATATATATATATATATATAGGAACGAGTAGGACCCCGACGGCTGAGCTCAAGCCGTTTGGACGGCTAATTCTCAGCCGTCGGGGTCCTACTCGTTCCTAGTACCCACTGTACTACCCTAAGTATTGAGTACTTTGGTGCGTTATGGTCCACCTGGTTCCTTACCACATTTCCTTCGTTATATATATATATATATATATGGATGCTATGGATGCTAAACAGTGATGATGATGATATATATATATATATATATATCATCATTCATCACCATTTCATTTTACGTCCGCTTTTCCCTGCTTGCAAGGGTGGGACGGGAACCGATTCTGGCTTGATTTCTACAGCTGGATGCCCTTCTTAACACCAACCTCATTTACAGTGAGTGCTGGGTGCTTTTTGGCCGTGGCACCTCCACGACCACTTTACAGTGGGGTCCCTATCATCTCATTTCTACAGCTGAGTAAACTGGAGCAATGTGAAATAAAGTGTCTTGCTCAAGGAAACAACACATCACCCGGTCTGAGAATTGAACTCACAATCTTTTGATTGCAAGGCCAATGCTCTAACCACTAAGCCATGTGCCTCCATATATATATATATATATATATATATATATATATATATATATATATATCATCATCATCATCATCATCATCATCAACGTTTAACGTCCGTGTTCCACGCTTGCGTGGGTTTGGACGGGGGTAGTCCCACTTGAGGCAAGAGTGATTGTCTTGCTCGCATAGGACTGTCTGGCAGGTTTTCTACAGTTGGATGCCCTTCCTAACACCAACCACATTTACAGTGTGGGTCTGGGAGGTTTTTACCGTGTTGCCTACACGGCCACATTACAGCGTGGACTGTGTGTTTTTTTGTCGTGACACCTACACGATCTCATTTGTTTCGGCCTGGATGGCGCGGCACCAACATAACTTTACATAGAACGGGGTGGTGTGGATGGGGTGGGGGTGGTGTGGATGGGGTGGGGGTGGTGGTGGTGGGACGGGGTGTATTTTGTTAGAGATGCCTACTGGCTGGTGTAGGTTTTACTATATATTTAGGTAAGGCGGGTCTTCTCTGTTACTGAGTACCGCCAAAGGTCTCGGTCCAGTGACATTGTCTTGGAGAGGTGTAAGTGTGTGAGGTCGGAGTTTATCAGCTCGTCCCAGGTTTTTCTAGGTCTGCCTATTCCGTGGCTACCGTCTATCTTTATTGCCCTGCACTTTGTTATACAGCTATCGACTTTCATGCGCATCACGTGTCCATACCAACGTAGCCTTCTCTCGAGTAAACATATATATTTATATTTATATATATATATATATATATATATGATAGGGATTGGGTTCCCTATCATTCCACTGCAAAGTGGACGTGTAGGCGCCACGGCAAAAAAGCATCCAGCACTCACTGTAAATGAGGTTGGTGTTAGGAAGGGCATCCAGCTGTAGAAATCAAGCCAGAATCAGTTCCCGTCCCACCCTTGCAAGCAGGGAAAAGCGGACGTAAAATGAAATGATGAATGATGATATATATATATATATATATATCATTATACTTTTTACATAAACTTTAACAACTGGCATGGGTTTGATGGGTTTTCAAGGTCTGTGACTAGTCGTGTGGGAGTGACCAATCTTGTTCGTTACATTCCATATTAGGCACAGTGTATACAGCTGGATGCACTTCCTAATGCCAATTACTTTACAGAGTGTATTGGGTGCATTTTATCGTGGTACCAGCACTAGGGAAAGTGTCATATGCTTGGCCTGGGGAAGAATTCTTGATGAATAATGCCGTGGAAGTCAAAAAAGACAATGAGTATGCTCTTGAAATGTAGCTCTGTGTCTCCTTCTTTGGTTAAGGAGATAATGGACTCTTCCATTGTATTGACTGTTGCTTTGTCTCTGAAGCATGTGCAGGAAAGATTTATCAGAATGATGTTGAAGTACGTATACATATTTTAGGGACACACTGTATATACACACATATACACACAAACACACATGGCAAATTACTATGGCTGATTGCAATAAAAAAGAAAATTAAATACAAAATAGAAGCTCAATAAATGAATAGAACTGAATGTTCTATAGTAAATATGGATATCTTCTGACAGTAAGGATGAAGCTGACGTGGTTTGCAATATTCCATATATCAGACAGGCTGATTATGGCTAGATTGTCTTTTTATCACAGATCTGCTTGATCAGCACTACTTAAAGGCTACACAATAATAACAACTACAACATTGGCTTAAGGCATCAAACAAAGTCATCATCATCATCCTTATGTCCACATTTCCATGCTTGCATCTGTTGGACAGGTATATTCAAAGTATTGAAAATTTATCATGATATATCATTATTAGGGTTGAACGCCATGCTTTGCAGCAAAGAGTTACGACCCTTTATGGTCTGAGTTCAAATCCTGCCGAGGTTAACTTTGCCTTGTATCCTTACGGGGGTCGATAAAATAAAGTACCAGTAATACACTGGGTTAATTGCTGGCCTTGTGCCAAAAGTAGAAACAATTATGATCTGAATTCAAATCCTGCCGAGGTTAACTTTGCTTTTCATCCTTATGGGGTCAATAAAATAAAGTACCAGTCATGCACTGGGGTCGGTTTAATTGACTTTCCCCTCCCCCAAAATTGCTGGCCTTGTGCCTATATAAGAAACATTTATTAAATAATTGTTTCTACGTTAGGCACAAGGCCAGCAATTTGAAGGGGAGGGGAGGAGTTGATTAAATCGACCCCAGTGCGTGACTGGTACTTTATTTTATCAACCCTGTAAGGATGAACGGCAAAACTAACCCCGGTGGGATTTGAACTCAGAACTTAAAGGGACACAACTCTATGCTGCAAAGCATGGTGTCTGACGCTTTACTGATACTGCCAATCCACCGCCCATTGTTAAATAATTAGATAACATTTTGAGGCTTACTTGTAGGCACACTTAGAATCAGCTGTTCTTGTCATAATAGTCACGTGTGCAATATGACTGATGCTGGCTAAAGCTTCTCCACGAAATCCATAAGTTGCTATGGAAGTTAAATCCTCAAATTTTTGAAGCTTACTTGTGGTAAATCTCTCACATACTATTTCCATGTCGTCTTTCTGTAAAACAACCAGACAGAATACTTCTATATTAAAACGTTTTTAACCCATTAGCATTTAAACCAGCCAAATCCGGCCAGAATTCTCTCACCTCTTATTGTTTAAACCAGCTATAACCGGCTGCTCATACTATGCTAGGGTATTTTTCTCAAAATAAATAATATCAAAGTCTCGTAGATTCGATATTATGTGAGATATATTGTGAAATAAAGCCTTTACCATGAAAATACAATAGTAAATATAGAGTAATGTAAATGTTAAGTGAATATAATGTCTCATTACAAAATATTTTGTAGACATATCTTGGCTCTCCATTCTCATTTATTATACATGCATTTATGTATGTAGGAGTGCATAGACACAAACTAGTCTGCATGTGTGGGTGTGTATATACATGTCAGTTTAACCTCGCTACATGACAGCCCATCTAACTTATGTAAGCAGGGAAAATAGTCATTAAACGATGATGATGATGATATATATATATGTAAAAGTTCTATTTAAATTGTTGGGATACAACAAGCAAATATTTTTATAACACAACAAATATTTGGAGTAAAAATATGATATTAACAAATGGAAACTATATTTATAAAACCATATTTATTTCATTATACATATTTCAAGGACACCAAGTTAAATTATGGTGTGCTTTCATCAGATAAAATATAATATAGAGCAGTTTTATAAATAAATATTGACATACCCTTAAAGAATGCAACCATTACTGTTGGAAGCTCCCGGATAGTGGAGTTATAACTTTAATTATATTATTGGGTAAGTTAGTATTGGATATTTTTAAATAAGCCGTTGGGTTACGGAGAAAGAGAAAGAGAGAGAAAGAGCAGAACAACAGAGAGAAAAAGATAGAGAGAGAGGAAACAGAGAAAGGAGAGAGAACGAAAACTTTAAGTCCTATCTTGTTGAGTTATCTTAACATTTGAGATGAAATAAATAAATAAAATTAGAAATGTTAATAATCATGAATGGAATATACATATATAATATGAGAAATTTAACTATTGTTTAAATATGATTAGATGTTTAGTTAATCAGTTAAATATTGAGATCAATACATTAAAAATTGGGATCTATATATTATTATTAAGACTATATTGTTATAGATCTATATATTATATAACACGTATACACACGCAAAAATACATACATATAAATATATATACACACGTATAAAAATATATATACATATCTAACTACGTATATAATATATACATACAAAATATAAAGGATTCTTTAATTCATGATATAGGAGTCTTATAAAATCAGAGAAAGTTATTTCAATGTAATATCAAAGCAGCGTGAAGGAAAATTACGTTATTTAGTTATATCAATGTTACAATTGTTAAGATATTAAAGGAAATTTTATGTCATACACACTTTATGTTATTAAACAAATTTTTTTCATATAAGTTTTATAAGATTACCTGTTATTTTCTTGGGATAATCCCTATAAATAAGTGCAATCGAATTGTATGGATATACACGTACTAACCATAATCGTAACAATTTTAACTATTTTAACAATTTTAACAACTATAATAGAAAACCTTACAATAATTCCGAAAGCGGAAAAAGAAATAGAACTAGGAACATATTATGGTTCGCTCCTCCTTTCTCATTAAATATTAAAACCCCTATTGCTAAACTATTTTTTAAAGCTCTTGACAAATGCTTCCCTAGAACATATAGATATTACTCAATTTTTAATAGACATACTATAAAATTAACTTATTCTTCCACCAAAAATTTAGCGCAAAATATTAATAGAATTAATAATAGAAATTTAAAACCTAACCAAAATACCACTAATAACCCAAGCAATATCCAATTTGATAAATGTAACTGTAGAAATAAATCTAACTGTCCATTAAATAACAATTGCTTAGCTAAAAATATAGTATATAATTGTAATGTAAAAACTAATTTAAATTCATTTAATTATGTGGCATCCACTTCCACAGAGTTTAAATCCCGCTTCAATAATCATAAAAATTCTTTTACAGATCCAAACAAAAAATCTTCAACTTCTCTATCTAGCTTATTATGGGACCTCAAACTAAAGAACGTTGAATATTCATTGATTTGGAATATTATTTCAAAAGCTACTCCTTTTAACTCCTCTTCAGAAAATTGTGATCTTTGTATAGAGGAAATATTCTTTATATTAAAGACCAAAAATTCCCTGAACCTATCGAACAATTTATTCAGTTGCTGTAGATATAGATTAAACTCAACGTTTAAATATAAATTTTTAAAATGTAATATATAATTAATTAATTCTATTAATATATTGAACCTGTCGATAAATCATTAGATTCCTTCATTTTTTTGACTGCTTATACACTCAAGTAAAAAAAACTTTTCTTCCTAAATATAAATAAATATAATAAACTATTCTAGAGAAATATACTGAAAGCTCTTAAAGGGGGAAAATATTTTTTATATTTTTTATTTTTTTTATTGTTTGATAGTTTCTCCTATTTTCGAAAGTTTATCTTTTGAAAGTTTCTGTTTATTTCTCTTATGGATATAAAATTAAGTTAAATATACGTAGAAAATTTCTATACTAAATCTATTAAACATATTATTATTTTGAAATTATAACTTGAAATATTCTATAATATTTTAAAAGTTATATTGTTTTTAAAGTTATATTGCTTATAATTATATTTCCAAATCGTAATATAATTCTTTTGTATTTTATGTACTTCAATTATACTATGTACTGTATTTATATATACTTGTCTCTCTATATGTGTGTATATATATATGTGTGTATATATATGTGTATGTGTGTATTGATATACCTTGCCTCAAGTGGGAAAACCCCCGTCCAAACCCATGCAAGCGTGGAACACGGACGCTAAACCTGATGATGATGATGATGATGATGTACATATGTTTTATGCGTGTATGTCTATCTGTATGTATATATATACGTGATGCGTATCTACCTATTTGTGTGGGTACATTTATGTATGTATGTGTGGAAATTGTGTATGTGTATGTACGTGTATATCCATACAATTCGATTGCACTTATTTATAGGGATTATCCCAAGAAAATAACAGGTAATCTTATAAAACTTATATATAAAAAAAAATTTGTTTAATAACATAAAGTGTGTATAACATAAAATTTCCTTTAATATCTTAACAATTGTAACATTGATATAACTAAATAATGTAATTTTCCTTCACGC
Source organism: Eledone cirrhosa (assembly GCA_964016885.1). Lineage (NCBI taxonomy): Eukaryota > Metazoa > Mollusca > Cephalopoda > Octopoda > Eledonidae > Eledone > Eledone cirrhosa. Next base: position 414,838,517 of record OZ024740.1, read on the forward strand.
TGCTTTGATATTACATTGAAATAACTTTCTCTGATTTTATAAGACTCCTATATCTTAAATTAAAGAATCCTTTATATTTTGTATGTATATATTATATACGTAGTTAGATATGTATATATATTTTTATACGTGTGTATGTATATTTATATGTATGTATTTTTGCGTGTGTATACGTGTTATATAATATATAGATCTTTAACAATATAGTCTTAATAATAATATATAGATTTCTTAATATATAGATCCCAATTTTTAATGTATTGATCTCAATATTTAACTGATTAACTAAACATCTAATCATATTTAAACAATGGTTACATTTCTCATATTATATATGTATATTCCATTCATGATTATTAACATTTCTAATTTTATTTATTCATTTCATCTCAAATGTTAAGATAACTCAACAAGATAAGACTTAGAGTTTTCGTTCTCTCTCCTTTCTCTGTCTCCTCTCTCTCTATCTTTTTCTCTCTGTTGTTCTGCTCTTCCTCTCTCTTTCTCTTTCTCCGTAACCCAACGGCTTATTTAAAAATATCCAATACTAACTTACCCAATAATATAATTAAAGTTATAACTCCACTATCCGGGAGCTTCCAACAGTAATGGTTGCATTCTTTAAGGGTATGTCAATATTTATTTATAAAACTGCTCTATATTATATTTTATCTGATGAAAGCACACCATAATTTAACTTGGTGTCCTTGAAATATGTATAATGAAATAAATATGGTTTTATAAATATAGTTTCCATTTGTTAATATCGTATATATATATATCATCATCGTTTAATGAGGTTAAACTGATAAGATGACCATGTCTTGCTCATATTCTCTGATGATCACATGATCTCTACTGTTGGATGACTTTCCTAACACTACACACAAAACTTCCCAGCCAAAACCTAGTAACATCTGCCACATCTACAAAGATATATAGTCTGGTGTTGTTGTGATGAAAGACAAGTGCTGGATGTTATTGATGGATTGCTGCATTTAATTTGTCTAGCTGGTCACAGTACACATTTGAATTGATGGACTGTCCATGGGAAAAAGCTCCTAAAAGACAACACCCTTCCAATCCCACCAAATTGAGAAGCATAACTTTCTTCCAGTGAAGTCCTGCTTTGGTGGTTCACTGCACTTGCCCCATGTTTGCAATTCACTGTAATAGACGATCATTTTTCAACCCCTGTCACTATTTTCTTAAAAAAATAAATAATCTTCTTCACGATTCTGCAACGAATCACAGATGGAAATCGATTGGGTGAGGTTAGCCTCATTCAGTTGATGTGGCTCCCGAGCATCTAGCCTGCATAACCAAGTTGATGAAGATGGTTTTCAACACTCCATTTGGATATTTGGAGAATATCTACAATCATCCTGATTGTGTAATAGGGATTGGTGTCACTGTTAATCTCAGTTGGCCAGCCAGAGCAAGGTACACCTTGATCCGAAAAAAAAAAAAAGATTGTGAGACGATTGTGTATGAAGTGCAATATAATCTAATCTAATCTGGTTGAGTTTACACTCGCAAATAAGAAGAACAAGGGCCGGATTTGGTGTACTTCATATTTGTTTCAGTTGCTGAATACAATCAGGGGTCACTGCTTCTTCTGAAGGTCAAAAGTTCTCTTCTAACTCGAGCGGGAGTACCTTTCCATTGTCAATTTACATTGATCATCTGCAAAGCCGCATTGTTCTCAGAACCACTACATCAGTCTTTTGATGCGTGCAGCTGAAACTACTGCCATCCATTGATTTGGCAGCAATTTTTTTTTTATTTAGATAGCCGTTGACTCTTGTGAGTTCTGCCCTTTGTCAGGTTTTGTTTTTTGTCCTGTAGAGTGTCCCAAATCACCCTCCTCACCAAGTAAACTTGGTGGGGTTGCCAGTTTAGTCGCCGACAACCCGACTATGCAATATAGTAAGGTAGTAAAACATGGGCACTGAATGTCAAAGATGTGTGAAAGCTGGAAAGAAATGAGGTGACCAATATTAATGTGCGTGAACAACAGAGCATAAATGCACTGGCAGTAAAACTGGATATAAGAGGAATCAGATGAAGTGTGTAAGAAAGAAGACTAAGCTGGTATGGACATGTGGGGATGAAAGTTCAGTAAAGAAATGCAAAGTGATTCAAGACTTGTAGAAGAAGGAAACTAAAGTAAATATGCAAAGAAGTGCAGTGACAAACAATCCAAGTGGAAGGGATAACTGAAAGAGGAAGACTGAGAAACATGATAGGATGTGGTGAAGACTGAATTTGAACCTTAAGATGGTGATGACAATGAACTGCAATATAAAGTGAAATGCTGTGATGACGAAGAACCATCCAATATATGACAGTATGGAAAAAGAGGTGTAACATTATGATATGATGATGATGATGATGATGCAGGGAGCCCAAGACATGCAAACATACATATGTTTCTGCCTAGCAGACAAAGTCTTGTGCAACAAGTGGTGAGATGCTATGCTAGAGATCCAATACAAGCAAAGTAAATTATATGTAAAAGTTATATGTAAAAGTTATATGTAAAAAGATGGTGCTGATGATACACGAATACATGTTTTTAATTGGAGGTAGACAGGTTGTGTAGTTCATCACAGCTTGGTGAGATTGGAGCAGTTGGTGCTCAGCTTGAACTTCAGTATGTTGATGCTTCTAAGAAAAATGGAGGTAGGGGAGGAAGTCCAGAGAACTGAGTGTTTTTCTGGGGGTGGTGATAGGGGTGAGAAGAGTGGTCTTTTGGATGTCTCACTGAGAAGCGAAGAGATGGTACATAGTTCAGTGAAAGAGAGGTTGTTGTAGAGATAAGAAAGCAAACACCATAGAGCTAATCACTGTTGGGTGTTGATGAGTGAATCTTTACAAACTAGCTAAAAGACCTTTTATTGGAAACAGCCAAGGATGTTTCTGCTAAGAGTTAGCAACTGATTAGGGCTGAAATATTTATGGCTCTCAAAAGGAATCCTAATATATGGGATGTAGTTTTGGCAATGTTATAATATAGGATTATGAGTCATTTGTAAGGATTTAGTAGATTTAGTTGTGTATTGTTGGATTTGTGATTCCTCAACCTTCTTGACAACTGAAACTGCCTCTGATTCTACAATACAAAACTGTTTATTTTAAAGTGTTTACATTTATCTAAAAACTTCATACAATGATTTTATGTAAGAACCATTGTTAAGACATGTCCCAGAACACTAATTTAACAATAAACAAGTTAATTGTTAATTATTTTCAAAATGATTTTAAAATTATAGGCAGTGTTTTTATTAGAAATATGGTAATGAAAGGATTAATATTGGTAGTCAGAGTGTCTTAGTGTTGTTGAAAGTGTCTCAGCTATCATGTCCTTATTGGAGGATATTTTCAAGGTGTGTTCATGGAACAGTGCAAATCTGGTATGGAGATATCTAGGTTGATAATGGATGATGTCTGTGTGTGTGAAATGTTAACCCTTTTGATTCTAAGTCACCTGAAACCTCCCTTGGTTCTAGCATGCAAAGCTGTTTGTTTTATAATGTTTATATTTATCTAAATTCCATCAAAATTTATGTAAGAACCGTTGTGCTCCAAACACAAGCTTAATAATGAACAAGTTCCAAATCCTTCCAAATTATTGATTATTTTCAAAATCATAAGCAATGTCTTTCATTAGAAATATAGTAATGAAAGAGATGAGGGAGAATGAATGGTGGTACCATCTACATACAAGTGTGTGTGTATGTGTGTGGTTAGCAGTAACAAAAGTAGGTCTTTAAAGTAGAAAAGGAAGAATGGGAGACATAATTAAACCATGAGAAACACTACAATTGATAGAATATAAAAGATGGAAGGCTTTGTCAATGTGCACAGTAAATTGAATAACACTTTATCCCTGCTAGTATTAGATATATTCTGCTTGGTATTGACTATCCTTCTGTTCCATATCTATTTTTTACTAGTTATTTTAGTTAACAGCTACTTCACTTATCACTGAGTAGCATTGCCAAGATCCATCCTTTTTTTTTAAATCTTAATTGTTTAGTTGAAAAAAAAAAAGGAGGTAATGGCCTTGAAACTTTCATATCCATGGCCTTTGCACATCCTCTAAAACATGGTTGATGTTCACTTTCAAGGTTTGTAAGTTAACATCTGTAAGGAAAGACATGTGGGCAGAAAAGGAATTCTCAAGGGTTGACAATATGGGATAGAAGGATTGGAAATAGTGTTTAGTGTAGAAGTTGGAGAGTGAAGCACAGTATGAATGACATGTGGCATGTGGATAATATATAGATGTATCAGGTGTGTCTGGCTGGAAGTGGTATGCCTCTAACTAGTTGAGAGGAGTAGAGGTCTTATAGTGGTAATGGAATACGTAAAGTAAGGAGACAGTCTTCTTCTTCTTCTCCCACTTATTCCTGAAAGGGTTGTGGGGACAGAGTCCTTAAACATTCCTTCCAACGGGTCCTGACAGAAGCAATCATCTCCAACTAATCCAGCTGGATTCCCAAGCGAGTCCAGCCACGCCCAAGGATGTTATCTAACCATCTTGCTTAGTGTCTACCCCTCGGTCTCCTGCTGGTTGGTTTTGCTACAGAATGGGTTGCAGAGGGAGGATAGCAATATAGCCACCAGATATGATGGCTATAAGAGGGCAACTGCCGGACGAATAAGCAACCCTGGACCAACAGCGGTAAGGAGACAGTGTAGTGTTTTAATAAGTGAGTTTTTGTGTGCAGTATCAGTTCCTCTGCCAGGAGTAGGAATAGTTATTGCAGGGCTCAATTTAGCTTTATAGAGAATCAGTATCTGAGGAGGCTGGGTTTGGTGGTGACAAAAAGATTAAGGTTGTTTGAGTATCTGAAAGTCAATCAGGATGAGAGATAATAAAATTGTTGCTGTGGATGGAGGAGTTTGAAGCATGGCATCATCATGGAAACAAGGTGAATCATACTAATATTTGAAGAATGTGAAAAAATATAATTAATGACATATCACACATTTTATGAAAAAACTGTTTACTGAGGAATCCTCTATGAAGTCAATCAACTGGCTACAAATAGCAACAAAATCTCCCTCAGATCACACCCTAACATCATAAATAAAAAATTGAGACATTGATGCAATCTTTGATACAGAAAAAGATAGGATAGGTCTGCTCAACTAAGGTTAGCCAAGAACTAAACAGCATCAACAGTAACAATGGTATACTGAATATATTTTACAAAGAAGATGCTTAATAATAGATGAATGTGAATTTTAGAGAAATACACATTTGTTGGAACATTCGATTAATTTCTACATTGAAAATGGATTAATGGAATTTGGAAATTTGAACTTATTTCTTTTTATTTATGAGAAAAGACAACAAATATTTTCAATTTATAAAATCTAATAATTTCTTATATTGAGACATTTAACAAATGAATGCAGAAACATAAAAATAATAACAACAACAATAAAACTATTTTATTTTGATTAATTGACTTTGCTTTAGAAAATAATTACTCATTTCATGTCTATGGCAGCTGATGCTAGTGGTGGATTTCTTCATTTGAAATGGCTAGTGCTTAGTCTGAAGAATATTACAACTGAACTGGAGTTAAAAGTACACTGTCATCAATTGATGGAATGTTGTACTACTGAACAAATAGTCAGTAGTTCAGATGTTCTTCATGGTTCTCTACTGAACTTGTAGTAAACTACTTAACCCTTTAGCATTTAAACCAGATGTATCCGGCCAGAACTCTCTCACCTCTCTCTGTTCAAACTGGCCATAACCGGCTTTTCATACTGATGTTAAGGTCTTGTTCTCAAAATAAATAATATCAAAATCTTAAAGCATTAAGAGATATAGAAGAGAAGGCATAGATATTATGTGTAAGAGCATTATCATTCTAAAGGACTACTTACACGTATACCAGTGCCATTATCTTGAATTTGCAGTAACTTCAGACCCCCTTGTTTAACTGTCACTTGAATGCTGGTAGACCTGGCATCAATACTGGGAAAGAAAAGGAAAATTATGATTCATATTAATTTATCAAAAAATAGGAGCAAACAAATTCTGAATGTTTCTGGCAACACTGATATCAATGTTGTGCTGAAAAAGACTTGTCCAACCCATGCAAGAATGGAACATTTGATAGAAAATGATAATGATGAAGGGTACATAAGATGTGCAAACACACATATACATACACATCGGTCTAACATACAAAACCGGGTCCATGATGCTTTTAAGTTGTGAGGGGTATCTGGTTTTCAAAGGTCTTATCTGCAATCATTGTTAAATTGACAAAATCATTAGAGTCGGAGAAAATAATTTGTGTTCTGAGTTCAAATCCAGTTGGAGTCAATTTTGCTTTTCACCCTTACTAGGTTGATAAAAAAAAAAGTACCAGTCAAATACTAGGGTAGATGTAATCAACTTTCCTTTCTCCCCAAATTGTTGATTTTGAGCTGAAATTACGCACCATTACTTTAATAACACTTCTCTTGTCTGCTCTTCTCTATAATTCCTCTCTCTATCTATAGGATAGAAGGAGGGGGGAGGGGGGGGGAGAAGAAGAAGATGATGATGATGGTCAGAGAATTTCTAAAGGATTTGATATACAAAAAAAAAGTTGCCATAAAAATCAAAATTGTCAGTCTGATGACAGGTTGAAGAGAGTTTCAGTCAAGATATATATTTTGACATTGTTGCTAGTACTAGACACAACTAAAACACTATACCTCTCTCTTTCTCTCAACACATGATTTTAGTATGAAAGAGAAAAAGTTGTTGTTTGCTTTGGTTCTCACTTACCAAACTTTAGATTCTTCACTGCTCACTACAATGGAACTGATTTAACTCTTCTATTGACTAATTACTGCCCAAGCTGGACTACCTCCCGTTTCATGAATTCTGGGATTTAATACAGTAAAGGCATTTAACTCTTCTAATGGATCCATATGGGCACGGAGGGGGGAGGGGATTTTAAACCTGGCAGAGCCTATCCTACAGGTCTAAGCACAGCTGATTTCTTCTTCTTAGGGAGAGAGAGAGAGAGAAAACCAACATCAATACTAGAGTGGGGCTTTATTTATCAACCTTGAAATGATGAAAGGCAAAGTTAACCTTGGTGGGACTTGAACTCAGAGTGTAGTAAGCCAGAACAAATACCAAAGCATTTTTAATCCAACACCCTAATGACTCTGCCAACTCATCACCTTTTGATTTAATTCTAGAGCGTCAGACATCACTATGCTTTGTAGCATAGAGTTATAACCCTTTATGTTCTGAGTTCAGATCCCACCGGTTAGCATTGTCTTTCATGCTTATGGAGTCGATAAAATAAAGCACCAGTAATGCACTGGGGTTGATTTAATCAACTTCCCCCTCCCCTTCAAATTGTTGGCCTTGTGCCTAAATCAGAAACTATTATTTATAGTACTATTATTTGAGGTACTACTTATTTATTGGACAAAGTATTTTACTGTTATTTATTCCAGGTGAGGTCTGATTAAATAGACCTATCATAAAAACAATCTTGCCATAACAATCCTGTCTAATCATTTTTCAAGCACTGATCACCTATCACTACTATATCCAATATATTCATCCATTTTAAAAAAATGGATGAATACATTATGAGGAGTCCTGGATAGAATGCTTTCAACAGAGTAGACTCTGCTAATGATAACCAAGGGTAAGGTGGTAGTGTTAAACCAGGTAATCAGATATATACTATATATACTTGAATATAAGCTGACACCTATTTTGTCTGAGAAATCCAACCCCCATGTCCTTATTTATGTAGAATTTGAAGTTTGTGAAAATTGGCAAAATATTGACATTAAATATAAGCTGACCTTCATCTTACCATCGGTTCCTTTATCACTTATATCTCGGCTGATATACGAGTATATATAGTAAATATTTCCTTGAAATATCCAAAGAACTTAAAAGTAAGTGTTCTATTATTATCATCATCATCATCATCATTTAATGTCCACTTTCCACACTAGCATGGGTTAGACGGGTTGTCCCATTTGAGGCAAGATTTCTGCAGCTGGATGCCCTTCCTAATGCCAACCACATTTACATTGTGAGCTGGGTGCTTTTTATTGTGACACCTACATGACCACTTAACAGTGTGAGCTGGGTGCTTTTTGTTGTGACACCTACATGACCACCCTACAGTGTGGACTGGGTGCTTTTTGTCATGACACCTACATGACCACCCTACAGTGTGAGCTTGGTGCTTTTTGTCGTGACTCCTACATGACCAACCTACAGTGTGGACTGGGTGTTTTTTGCTGTGACACCTACACAACCCTACAGTTCTATTACTATATTACTAGGTAATTAAATATATTGATTTCTCACATTGGTATAAGGCCATAAATTTGTAAAAGGAGGGATGTAGTCAACTGAATTGACATAAAGACATATCTGGTATTTATTTTATTCACCCACCTCTTCTCGTCAATCAATGAAAGGTAAAGTCAAAACCATGGTGGAATTAGAAATAAAAATGTAAAAGGACATAACAAAATACAACAAAATATTTTATTTAGTGCTCAACTATTTCTGTCACCTTTATTAAACATAAATATTGGATACATTTTAATTTGGAAAGTTTGAAGCAGCTGATATAGACTGGTTGTAGGAAGGCCATCATGTTAGCAACATAGAAGATATTAATATGAAGAAGTGAACATTTACAAGCAACACGATGTAAAAATAAGCAATTCATCACAGTTGATTAAATCTCATTATCAATTCCAACATATTCTATGTTGACAGCATGTATTCAAGTTATAGAAACAGTATCTAGAGAATAAAGCTCAGAGTAGCCAAGTTATCTCAGCAGATGTTCACTCAGCAAATTTATGTTCAATATCTTAACCACATTTGAAACATTGTTTCATTCTCATTCTGTAAATTCAGTATTAAAAGATTAAGGCTGCATACTTCATAAATACAAATGAAGTTTTGTAGCTTATGTTGTAATCAACTAAGATTTTAAAGAACACTGAAAACTTTATCTACCTGTAGTGTGTCTAAGGTAAGTAAGACTGGTAAATTCTCTTATCTTTCAGCTACATTTATAGGAGTAGTCGAATTCAGTCATGCAAGCTAACAAACCACTTATGATTCGATGAGGAACCTATACTATGGAGAACCTTTTTAGTACCAGGGGTAAATTGCAAGATTCTGTGCTGAGAATAATAATTATTTCTTGATTTTACAAATTCATTGGTATGTAATTTATATTGGCCTTATGGCTTATACAGCTTTTTCATAGAGGTTTTTAGAAACTTCATCAGTGGCTGGTTTCAAATCCATTTGTGTGCAAAATTTTGTCAGTGGGTAAGAAAATTGATAACATTTAAATTTGTATCCCTGTATACAATAAAGAAAAGTAACTACAGTAAAAAAAAAAAAAAGAAAAGAAAAAAGACATATGAGCAACAGTAAAGCCTTCAATACATTTTGAAAATTTTCTAGTAAAACAAAATATTGATTTCTTAGGATTTAGTGTTAAAGCAGTTGAATCAGCTCAAGTATATTAATGACACTTATTTTATTGACTCCATGCAAATAAAAGATAAAGCTTATTATATTCAGAATAGAGAGGAACAAAACTGATTTTATCTAATGTACTCAACTGGCTGTGGATTTTACTTTCGTGAAAAACACATTTCACTTGTTTCAAATAAAAACTTCACTGTAAAGGCCAATGAATTATTAATTTGCTTTGTTTCTAAATCTATGTTACTTGCACTTAGCAATATATAATTCTCCCCATATGTGTATTTAATCAATCCTTTCAGTTGAAGCTACTTGAGTTCATTCTGCTGTAAGCATTCAAGCCAGGTCTTTGATCTGAGAATATTACTTCCTCTCTTTCAACCAACAGCTTCAGTGACTCTGTTAAACTGTTATGGGTTTTGCCTTTCCTTTTCTGACATCATCATCATCACTGTTTTATGTCCATTTTTCCATACTTGTACGAGTTAGATGAGTCTTTTCGAGTACATCATCCCTCTACTCGCTGCAGTCCTTTGTCATCTCTTCTGTAAGCTTCAGGAATTAGTGATCATTTCTCACAACTTCTGCTCAGGTCTTCCTTGGTCTCCCTGTATGGTAGTTTTCTTACACTGGGATATCTTGGCACTTCTTTACCCAACAATCATCATCCACACAAAACACAAGTCCATACCACAGTTTTCTCTCCTTCACACTCTATATCCAACTTTTCTCTCATCTCACCAACACTTCATTGTTCATGCACATATATTGGAGCATGCTCACTTCATTTCTCTCCAGTCATCAGATTTCCTCTGCATTCACTGCATGTCTTACTACCATGTAACATCACACATCAGCATCAAAGAGCCTGCCTTTCGTTCATAGAAAGCTTTTGTTATCAACAGAGGCAGTAGCTCCCTGAACTTTATCCAGCCTATTTTTATTGTAGCTACCTTCAGAGCAACCATCTCCGCTGCTAATTAGGTAGGTAGTAGAAGTTATCAATCACTTCTATGGATCCTTACCAGGATTGGAAAAAGTTTATTTATTTTCATACTACCAACTATCCCAGAACAATTGCCTTCTTTCATTGTTTTCTTTTTGCAAGTATCCTTTTTACTTTTTCACACCTGCCAACCTCAAAAAACCCAAACGGGGAGTCCCATGAAAAAAAGTGCCCCCAAATGAGAAGAAATGAGGCAGAACAGGGAGATTTTACATAATGAAAGCCATACCTATTTTCACAAGAAAAGGCATCTCCCATCTACCCCAAAGTGGATAGAAGATCTCCCTGTCAGACGGAGAGAGTTTACAGGTCTGCTTTCTTACTTTGTATCTGAAAGAATCTTATGTTCGCATTTTCATATCCCAACACATTCTGTTGTTTTTGTCCACCTTGCTTATGTTTTCCATCTGTTTATTATTGTTAATTCTGGTAGTAACTCTCTTTTACCTGCTACTATATTATCCCATTCAATCGAAGGACACTCATATCTTGTATATTCATTTCTTTCTTGTACTTTTTTATTTGCTAGTAGTTAGAACTTTATAACTATTGATGCAGCTAAAGGTTTGGTAAACAAAAGCTATCTAATGTACTGAAACTGGGTTGTTACATCACCTATAGTGGGCTGGTGAAGAGGCGAGCATTATTTTTCCAGGCTATCTCTGTATTTCTCTGTCATATTTTTGTCCTTATGCTAATTTTGCAATCTCTCTCTCTCTACATATACACATATATCATACACACAATCACACATATATACATACACACACAAACACATATATATATATATATCATACCATCCTTTTAAGCTTGCCTTCAATGCTGGCATAGGTTGGATAAATTATTGTAGTCTGAGACTAAACAACTAGAGAGTCATGTCTTACTCTCTGTTTTGTTTTTGACAAAGTTTCTACTGCTGGGTGCCCTCCCTAACACCAACCACATTACAGCTGTGCTGAGCACATTTTATCATGTTACCCGCACAAAGACTTTCCAGAATACACATACACATGTGTGTGTAAACATACACACATGTAATCAATTTATAAATAAGTGGGACATCTGGAGATGAAAAAATCTTTCAATTAAATAATTTTTAAAAGGAAAGTTGAAGATTGAAGACATGCCGATATGACCTGATTGAATCGAGTTCAATATTAATTCAAATCACAAATGAGAAATCACTACCACCATAATATTCAGCGGCATATCATAAACAGGAGAAAGCTGTTTCAACAGATCAATGGAGCCGGAGGAATTAGGTGAGGGTTAGGCTGTTAGGAAATTAATTTGTTTTCATTTATTTATTTGTTTGTTCTTGGGGGCAAGGGAAGCAATGCAGAATCCTTGCTGAATCAAAAGACAGGCCCCTTTTTAATTTGAAATGGAGAGCTGTAGAGATGGCAAATAGCTTGGTGGTATCTGTTACAGTTAATGTATCATAGGAGTTGTGTTTGATATATCAAGTTGCTGATCAATACTTGAGTATGTTGGTGTTTTGTAGATCTGTTCTGCTTGGTAGTTCCACAGCAGTTCCACAATTAGAAAAGTATTTCTCCTTGCTACTGCCCCTGCTATTGCCTGCTGGTTTGCTCATAATTAAGAATCAGGAAAGATAGAAAGCATAGTGATTAGGAGAGCAAGTGGTTAACTATAAATACCTCTCCTAATGCTGATGATGATGCTATTGTTACTACTACTACTACTACTACTACTACTACTACTGGTTTCTCATTTAGATATAAGGCTAGCAGGGAAGAAGGAAAAGTGAATTAAATCGACCCCCAATACCTGACTGGTACTATATTATATCAAACTTGGAAGAATGAAAGACAAAGTTGACCCCAGTAGGATAATAATGATAATGGTTTCTAATTCAGGAACAAGGCCAGCAATTTTGAGGGGTGAGTAAAGTCAATTATATCAACCCTAGCACTTGACTGGTATTTCAATTTATCAACCCTCAGAAGGATGAGAGATAAAGGGTTTTTATTTATATTCTAACCAAGCATCTTATAGAATAATAATAATAATGATAATAATATTGATTATTTTATTGGCATCTGCAGGTGACATGTTTGACTCCAGCTGTTGTTGTAAGATGAATCTGGCTAGCAACTGACTCTACTGTGGAGGTCATCTTGCTGCCATGTTTTGGCCAAGAGAAGCAGGCAGTTTCTTCAGTCAAGGGGTTATGGTAAAAGAAGTTGTGTGGTGGACAAGACTGAAAAGACTGAAGACAAGCACATTCCTCTTTGGCCAAGCTCACATTGACTTTTTCAGCGCTGCCCTCTCCCTCAGTATATTTGTGAAAAGGTGTGTGAATGTAGCAAGAATAGCCAGAGTGAATGGGCCTACTTTAAATGTTCACCTGTAGGCTGGAAGGAATAAAGGAGAGAGGGCCATTTGCCTATAATGCCCTGAGTGATTGGGGTGATTTGGATCAGTGGGGATCTTTAATTACTCCTGGGTGGTACTACCCACTATTGGGGAATTTTTTGTTATTAATTTACTGTTACTTTGTTACCTATTTTCCTTCTGTTTACTTGTTTTATGTAAATCCCCAAAGTCTTTATATATTTGTATTGTCCTTCAAGGAGTGACGTTGCTTGATATGTAGAAAAGGAGTAAGTAGAAACTCTATACAATGTAAATAATGTAAATCTTAAGTATGCAAGACGTGTAGTGGGATAGAAGTCTGACTAATAGTAAAGATAAACTTTGAATGTGGCAGATGCACAGACAGAGATAGTAGGTAGTAATAGCACTAATGAAATAACCTGGGAAGGTCTCGTAGAAGTAGTTGATAGTTTATTTTACCTATGTGATCTAATTAACAGTAGAGGAGGTTATTCTAGAGGTAACTAGAATAAGAACAGGATAGAGAAAGTTCAGAGAACTTGTTGTAGTACACCTGAGCACTGTACACAATAATTTCATTATTATCATTATTATATAACTGCTATCTCTGTTGACAACAAAGGGATTTACTCTCCGAGTGAAGGGTAGGTTGCAAGATGTTTGTGTGAGAAGTGTGATGCCATGTGACAGTGAGACACGAGCAGTGAATGTAGAGGACAAATGAAGACTGGAGAGAAATGAAGAGCATACCCTATTGGTTGTATAATATTAATGTGCATGAATGACAAGGCATGGATGAGCTGAGAAAAAAATGGATATAAGAGGGGTGAGATGTAGCATGCATGAAGGAAGGCTGTGTTGGTATGGACATGTGATGCATATGGATAATATTCATTGGTGAAAAAGTGTTAGTAGATGTGAGTAGAAGGAAGATGCAGTAGAGGAAGACTGAGGAAAATTTAGGTAGAAGTGGTGAGAACTAATCTAAAAATAGTGAACCGCATGAAGGAGATGATGAAAGAATGCAATAAGTAGAGAATCCATTCAGACCAGGCATGCATGGAAAAACAAATGTAAAATGATGATGATATATATACTACAAACACATATACATACATACACACATACATGTACATGATGTATTCTTGATTTGGGAACCAGGAATATTGCAAATTTATTTAGGTGCTTAGGCACAGAGTTGTTATAGAGATATGGCATAACTCATCAAAGGACCCTCTTGGTTGGGTTTATACTCTCCCCCCCCTCTCTCTCTCTCTCTCTCTCTCTCTATATATATATATATATATATATATATATATATATAATATAGGACTATTCAGCTGCACCTAGTACATGCTGTAAAGTAGTTGGTGATAGGAAGGGTATACAACCACAGAAAACTTGCCAAACAAAGGGTCAGCTCCCTAGTGTAGGTAATTTATATAATTGCACCCAGTACACTCTGTAAAAATGTTGGTGACAGGAAGGGTATCCAACCATAGAAAACCTGTCAAACAAAACGTTGGGAGGATCTTTCAGTTATGTCAAAGATATGATAATCTCCTTAAAGCTGGTGTCATCATAAAATGCACTCAGTTGTGTGGTGGGTTGTATGTAAAAGAGTTATGAGCCACTGGCCTATCAGAGCACTCAGTAGGGAACAGGGACATTTGTAAGTGGGGTGCAAGCTCCCACCCTACAGTTTGGTCAGTACTTCTGCTTTGAGTACCAATACAGTTAGCAGGGAAAGCAGACATTAAATGATGATATAAATATATATACTCACAAGTATGTGCCAATATACTTAATGTAGTGAGCAAAAACATTAATTTGAATATCACAAAACCAATAAACCTCATGCTGTGTATCTTTGCACATGTCATAATGATTTTTGGATTTATTTATTACTATCTACTTCTCAACTCAAATTTTCCAATTCAAGATTAGAATTTATGAATATATTTTCCACTCAAAGACTGCAATGTTAAGTGAGTTATAGAATATTTCTATTTATACACTGAAACAAATAGATCTTCATGCAAGTTACAAGTCCTTAATTATATATTATCATCATCTTTTATACGTCCGTTTTTCTATGCTAGCATGTGTTTGACTGGGGTGATTGGCAACATACTGAAAGAATACGAAACGCTGACGGGAGCAAAACTAAACCCAGACAAGTCTGTCGGTTTGCAACTCGGTACGTGGAGAGGCAAACCGATGACATCCGACAGCGTCGTTGGACGCTGGACGGACGGACCGGTGAAATTGCTCGGGGTCTGGTTCGGTCCAGACCTCCAGGTGGAGAAAAACTGGAACGAGGTCACGGCCAAGGTGTTTGCACTCACTCAAAAGTGGGCAGAGTGCAAACTGTCCTTGAAAGGTCGAGCGGAGGTGGCGAACACTTTCATAGCGTCCGTCATCTACTACCGCTTGACTGTCGTGCCTTGTCCCCGTGAACACCTCGCCAAGATGGAACGCATGCTCTTCCAGTTTCTGTGGAAGAAGCAGGCTCCGCTGGTGAGGAGATCCGTCTGCTGTCAGCACCCTTCCAACGGAGGGCTGGGAATGCCGTGGCTGATGATGCGCAAACATGCGCTGAGGCTGCGGCATCTCCAGGTATTCCTCACCGACCCCCAACCGGTGTGGGCACCGTTTGTGAGACAGGCTTTCCCACAGCTCGTCTCGCTAACGGAGCTGCAGTCCTGGGTGAAGAAAAGACCGAAAACGATGGGCGCCTGGCACATTGAATGCGCTCAGGCGCTCACAGTCCTCTGGCAAGCGGGCGCAGCAATCAGTGGAGACTCCACTTCGACATTCTATAGAGGGATTGTACGTTACAAGGGCGACGACGTGCTCGGAGAGACTCTGGGCGTCGAAGACGATGAGCTCACCAGTATGTTTGGTAGGACTTTCCGCCTGGGACCTATGGACAACTTCCAGAGGTCCCTGGCCTGGCAGTGCTACCGAGGAGCTCTACCGGTTCGTGACAAGATCTACAGGCACGGACGCCCTGGCAGGGATCCTTCCAAGAGGACGTGTCCAAGATGTGCGCAGGACATTGAAACAGTTCTGTACGCAATTGTACACTGCCCGGGCGTAAGCGACCTGTGGAACTATGCAGAACAACTGCTGTCGCGTATGGGACAAATACAGTTGACTGCCGAGTCCATAGTAAGGATCAAACCGCCAGACTCTTTCAAAAACGAAAGAGAGGCGGTTTTCCTCTGTACGGTGGCTATGGTGAAAGAAGTTATATGGTGGACGAGGTTGAGAGGACTGAGGACAGATGCCTTTCTCTCCGGACAACAATTGATTCCCTTCTTTAAGTATCACTTTAGAAGGAGAATCAGGGTGGAGAGAGAGGCACTGCACCCCAGTAAATTTACTGAAAGGTGGGTGAATGAAGCGAAAATGGCGCGAGTGATTGGGCCTTCTCTGTTTATAAGCCTGTAGGTTGAGGAAGAGAGCAAAAGGAAGAAAGGAGCACTTGCACAACACGCTCCTCAAGTTGAGGGTTGTTCTATCGACGGGGTATTAAACAACCCATTTGTGGCGCCTCCCCCTATTGGGGATTTCGATTGTTGAAATTGTTTGTTTTTATATTTTTTACACGACTGTATGTAAAATCCCCGGCATGTCTTTGTATTGTCCCCTTTCTTGTTGCGCCCTTGTGGCTAATAAAGAAATCTATCTATCTATCTATATGTATATGTAGTTGAATGTAATGTGTTGGTGTAGTTGAATGGTATTCCATTATAAAAAACCGGAAGACTACCACAATTAAAGTAAGTCACTCAATACATCAAATAACAAAAGTATAATCTCTCTCTCTCTATATATATATATATATATGTCATCATCATCATCATAATTTAACGTCCATCTTCCACGCTTGCATGAGTTTGAACGGGAGTTTTCCCACTTGAGGCAAGATTGGTTGTCTTGCTCGTATAGGACTGTCTGGTGGGTTTTCTATGGCTGGATGCCCTTCCTAACACCAACCATGTTTACAGTGTGGACTGGGAGGTTTTTACCATGTTACCTACATGGCCACATTACAGCGTGGTCTGTGTTTTTTTTTTTTTGTGACACCTACACGACCTCATTTATTTTGGACTGGATGTTGTGGTACCAACATAACTTTACATCGAAAGGGGTGGTGTGGATGGGGTGGGGGTAGTGGGACGGGGGTCTATTTTTGTTAGAGGTGCCTACTGACTGTAGGTTTCGCTTTGTACTTAGGCAAGGCGGGTCTTCTGTATTACTGTGTAACGCCAAAGATCTCGGTCCAGTGACATTGTCTTGGAGAGGTGTAAGTGTGTGAGGTCGGAATTTATCAAGTCGTCCCAGGTTTTTCTGGGTCTGCCTACTCCGTGGCTACCGTCTATTTTTATCGCCCTGCACTTTTTTTTCTCTCTCTCCAAATATAAAATAAATCCTTTGCAAGTACGAAACTCAGAATTCGTCAACCCCCTTTTGTGTGTGTGTTTATATATATATGAAACAGAAATTTCAAGCAAGCTACAAAACTCTGTTATATATATATTCACTTTATTTTCACTTACTGGATTACTCAAGTCAGAGCAGTAGATTAGCAGAATCAATTTAAATGCTTTGCTCCATTTAGTTAAAATGCAGCCGAGGCAAAATTTTCTTTTCATCCTTCTGGGTTTGATATATACCAGTCTATGGTCAATTTAATTCACTACTCTATCTCTAAAGTTGTGTAGCCATGGGCCAATTTATAAAATCCTAATTTACTGAAGGTCTTTATCTGACCACTCACTCTTATTAAATTTGTGCTTATCTCAAAAATCCTTATTTACCAGGCGAGGGGAGAGGTCAATCTTATTTATCTCCTCCCCAAGCACCTTGTGATGAGACTATGCCAGAAATTTGTATTTACCAAGAGTTAACTTTATATGACTGACACTTGCCCATAAAATTGAGTCCTTGTGTCTATGTCATAAATCCTAATTACTTACTTATATAGATTTACTGTGATGTTTGGGTGTATTTCCTGCAGCATTATTAGAATGAATGATGTAAACAAAGATAATGTAATGACTCTTGTGACCTTGTTGCACTTTTCTATAAACAAACAACATTTTGACTTGCTTCTTAGTAAGATCACGTATATTGTTTCAGTTAGAGATATAAGGCCTGGCAGCTGCAGGCAGTTAAAATGTGTTGATTTATCTCAGACAGCACTGTTGCTGTCCAGCCCCAAATCAAATCTGATGGAATAGCCCCATGATTTAAAGCATTCCAGCCATGACCAAACTATCTATTTATATAATCACTGAAGTGGTTGAGTGGCAGAAATATTTCAGTACTAGACAAATTAGCTCTGTATTCTGAGTTCAAGTTTTCATTCTTAGGTTGATAAAACAAACGCCAAGCATGAAATGGAGCCAATTCAATAGACTTTATTCATGCTGTTTTTTGAAGTTTTGATTGGTCTAGTGGGCATTTCATAGGTAAGATTTCTTATTTAGGGTCCTCTATGTTAGATTTGAGAGCAGAGATGGCTGAATGGTTAAGCTAGCTAATAGTTAGCAATTTGTATCTTGTCATGGGAACTTTACTGTGTCTGTAGGTAGAATCTAATTGTAAAGGGGCACATCGTTATCATCATTTATCAACAACTTGTACATGTATCAGGAATGATGACATATACTCCACATGTTCTGTTCTATGATCTCTGTTCTAGATTCATAAACAATCATGGTACCACAATCCTACATCAAGCCATCATGAATGTTACAAATAGTGCCTAACATGTTGTAGCCATCTTCCTGTTATACAGTTAATCAACTAAAGGGAAGTCCCCAGCATATCATAGTCACCTTCCTACTATTTTGTTAATTAATTAGGGGGGTGTTCTTTTAAAGTGGCCTACTGGTTACTGTCTACATCTAGTTGATAATGAAGGCTATTTGAGTATCTGAGTATTGCAGCCACTGAGGTACTTGGACATGGACCTAGGCTTCAAATTTCACATCCATAAAAGTGGAATGTTTTGATTATTGCTATGAAGATTGTCTGGAACAACTTGTCAGTCTTTGTAGTAGTGTGAGTACTGTAAAACTGATGTTAATGATGATGATGGTTTGTTAGCTTGTAGTGTTGAGTTCAACTCTGGCTTACCTCCTTTGAGAAGGCAATGAGAAACCACTTTATAGTCATCTTGCTTAGAATTACTACATGAAGACCAGTCCTGTAGCATCTTAAAACCAATGATGATGATGATGACAATGTTCGCATATAACATTGGTAATACCATGCTATAAGGAATTTAGTTCAGATATATCAAGGCACATTGTCAGTGTCTTGTAAGATTTGTTGAATTACTTCATTAAATAATCTTATTATTTCTGATTTATTTTTTTTGTTTTTGAGAGGTGATTTTGGTATTCATAGTCTTTCTTTTAGGTTGGTTTTAGTTTCCATGGTATCAATACAATTGTTGTTATTGTTGTTGCATTTGTTGTAATATTGCAGTACTGTCAGTTAAAGATAAGTCTGTTATCCATTACTGAATCCACTCCCAATAAGATAGACAATCTTTACATATATATATATATATAGAGAGAGAGAGAGAGACAGAGAGAGCGAGAGATAGATAGAGAGAGAGAGAGAAAGAAAGAGAGGGGGAGATATGAAGAGATTGACATATACACAAATGTACATGCGTAGAGATAAAGTGAAAGATGAAGACTTTTAAACACACACATACATTGATGCCAGAGGGAAGGTGGGGGAGAGAGAGGAGGTTATATGGCAGAGGTGATGTGATGGGATAATTTTCATAAATGTGAATGTGGAGGTTGTGTTAAGATAGATTAAAGTACTAATGGAAGAAAGAAAACAAAAGTTGACAGCAGGAAAATGGAGTCGTATTATAACACAGCCAGAAGAATGGCGAAAAATTATTCTGGAAAGAGAGGAAAGACCTTTACCTTCTGTTTATTTCTCATCTGGCATTTCTGACATACTATTCTCTCCCTTTTCCTTCAATTTATCTATTTATCACTATCTCAATAATTATTCAAATGTGTCATCTTCTTAGCAATATCATCCAACTGCAATAATCATAAGCTTCTATTTATATTGGCATTGAAAATAAGATGTAGGAGATTGGTGGATAAGGTAGTGCTACTAACTCACAGTTCCAAGGTTAGTAGCTTCACCTCTTGGTGAAGGGTCGGATGCCATGCTTTGATGTATAGAGTTATGGCCCTTGCCATTCTGAGTTCAAATCCCGCCGAGGTTAACTTTGCCTTTCATCCTTACGGGGTCGATAAAATAAAGTACCAGTAATGCACTGGATAATTGCTGGCCTTGTGCCAAAAGTAGAAACAATTATAATATATCCATAACAAGGAGCCTAACTCTGTTTACTTGTCTGACATCCCCTACCACCACCACAAAAAAGTAACAACGAAAACAAAACAAAAAAAGAGAGCACTATTTCTACTTTAAGATCAAATAATTAGCAGTTGTTGGAATAGAGTAGATGAGAAGAACTGCACTTGTAAGTAAAACAATCTAACCTATGTAACTGCTGACTCTGGCTGGAAAATTCCCCAGTACAAAGCAACAAGTGATTCTCAAATAAAAATATTTTTGCCGTCTTGTCTGCAGGGCGCAGCATTTCTGCCCTCTTACCCTAGGCCCAAAACTCAATCACCCTACCCCTTCACCCCTCTTCTCTCTTCTGCGACACCAGAGCTCTTGCCACCCCTTTCCTGTTCTTTTTCTTCTTTCTTTCTCTATATTTCCCTATTTTTTCTTTCCTTTTGTTTCCC
Source organism: Eledone cirrhosa (assembly GCA_964016885.1). Lineage (NCBI taxonomy): Eukaryota > Metazoa > Mollusca > Cephalopoda > Octopoda > Eledonidae > Eledone > Eledone cirrhosa. The sequence continues at coordinate 414,859,215 of OZ024740.1, forward strand.
TTTTTGTTTTATTATAGCCGTCATTATAGTTGTCATCATTATTATTATTATTGTAAATGACATCATGTTTATACAGTTTTTATCATAAATAAATTTTCTTTAATTTAAAAAAAGAAAATGTACTACTCTCACATCTGATAGAATGCTACAGTTATACATACAAAAACTCTTAACTGGATCTAATAACCCTCACCCCCCTAGATAACAACACTGCAATATTTAGCCCACAGACATGCTGATTTTATCACTACTACAATGGCATCTGTTCTTCTAAACTATCTAGTTGCATACCATCTCCACCAAAGCCCACCTGGCTGACTCATCACTTTTCCTCATCATTCATATACTGTTGCTATCTTTCCCCTGTACTAATCATTACATTTATTCCTTTTCCAGAATACCGGCCTTCAAGAATTCCTTTCATCATCATCTTCGTTTAACATCCATCTTCCACGCTAGCATGGGTTAGATGGGAGTTGTCCCACCTGAGGCAAGGTTGGTCGGGTGACCGTGTTTCACTCATATAGGACTATCTGGCAGGCTTTCTACGGCTGGATGCCCTTCCTAACACCAACCACATTTATAATGTCGAACTGGGCTTTCCGCGATATATTTATCCATGACTAGAAACTGTTCAAGAGGAATTGTAACCATGTCACTGACTCTGGTCTTGGAGAACTTGGGAGGGCTATGGGTACAACCCTTTCTTCCAGATCAATGAGGGAACTCCTATGTAGTTGTTTGGACTGCTATAAATAGCAGCCAACTCTCCCTCAAATAAATACCCCCCCCCCCCTGCTTTATAAAAGGATGGACATGTTGGATAGAGTAGCCTAAGATAAGAAGTAACTGAAAAAAAATGGTGTGATGATCAAAGCTAGAATGCTTTTGATCATAGATCTATTTGAACAGGGTTGCATTGGTGCTAAACAACAGCTAGAGCAGAGGATATATATTTAGATAAGAATTCTTCCAGCTTTGTATGATATATAATAGAACCAAATTCTGTCTTTTATTTCCAACACATTCTCTGATACTTACTAAATCTCTTATTCGATTCTTTCAAGACAAAGTTGTTTTGCATTTGATTGGGAGTGAAAGCTGTCATATTCTGTCAGTTGTAATTAATCTTACAAGATGTTCTCATTCTGATAAACTCATGCTATTTTATTGAACTAGTTGAGATAATTATTAGCAGACTAGTTTCTAGGAGCCCTTCATACTGCTGATTCTGGAATAAGGTAATGTGAGAACCTCTACAGGGTCACATGGTTTGCTAGAAATAGCAGATAAATCTCTTTCAAATAATGTTCTGCCATATTAACCCTTTAGCATTAAAACCGGCTGTACATGACCAGGATTCTCCCACCCCTTTCTGTTCAAACCGGCTGTAACTGGCCACTCATACTTATGTTAAGGTATTGTTCTCAAAATAAATAATATCAAGATCTCATAGATTCGATATTATGTACAATAATTATGTGAGGTAAAGCCTTTACCACAAAAATATAATAGTATATATAGAGTAATGTAAATGGTAAAGGGTTAAAAAGGGAAGATAGTCCTTGTGGCCAATAAAGAAATCATATTAAAAAGGGACTACATTGTTTAGAGACACTATCAGAAAACAAGACAGGATAGCTGAAACACCTTAGGCATAGGTCTACTAGATCTAACTAAGATGAAACAACAGCAATAGCTCAAGAAGTAGGGTAAATGTTGCTGTTGCAATCACTCTTGAAAATAACTCACTTTCTTTATATTTCATTATGACCACCTTATAGGGAAGACTGGGTGCTTTTGTCATAGCACCATCATGACCACCTTACAGAGTCGACTGGGTGCTTCTGTTATAGCACCAACATGACCACCGTACAGAGTGGACTGGGTGCATTTTATCATGCTCTCAGTAAAATCTCATTATGAAATTTGGATGGATGCTCATTATGTTCTTGCTCTAGCTATCATCATCTCATCATCTCATTTTACGTCCACTTTTCCCTGCTTGCAAGGGTGGGACGGGAACTGATTCTGGCTTGATTTCTACAGCTGGATGCCCTTCCTAACACCAACCTCATTTACAGTGAGTGCAGGGTGCTTTTTTGCCGTGGCACCTCCACGACCACTTTGCAGTGGAATGATAGGGACCCCAGTCCCTATCATCTCATTTCTACAGCTGAGTAAACTGGAGCAATGTGGAATAAAGTGTCTTGCTCAAGGAAACAACACATCACCCGGTCTGAGAATTGAACTCACAACCTTTCGATTGCAAGGCCAATGCTCTAACCACTAAGCCACGTGCCTCCATATATATATATATATACATATGGTGGCTGCCAACTCGTTTTCGAGTACGGCCACTACTTCATATCCATGTAGGAGAACCCCTACTGATGCGCTGAACGAGTATGAGTTTTTAGTCCAGCCAGCGACTTGAAAACTCTGGTACAAATACTGCACTTGTGACAATTATTGGCACATAGTGCTGGGCCCATGGAACCATGTGACGACAAGTGCAGAGAGATCTCCAGATATAAAGCAATGCCTGTGCCGTGAAGCTTTTATAGTGAGCAAAGGCACTGCACAAAGCCAGTTCCACTCTCTTAACCAAGATGATATTTACCAAAAAGAAGAACAAGTCAACATCATTGGATACCATCAGGGTTGCAGGTGTTATATCAGAGTTTTCCTTCTCCTAGAATTCTGCCTTGACAAAGGCTAAGGGGTCATCTCTCCCGGTGATTTTGGATGGCCATTGACTCTTAAGAGCTCCTTTGCCCTTTGACAGGTTTTGTTTTTAGTCCTTGTTTAGTGCTACTAGTAACATGTATCCCAGTACAACCTGTTCCATGGTCGGGTCGTTGGCGACTAAACTGGCAACCCCACCAAGGTTTCTTGGTGAGGAAGGTGACTTTGGACATCCTGCAGGACTAAAAACATATATACATATACATATATATATATATATATATATACACATATATATATATATACATATATTAATTCAAAATATTAACAAATTTCAGAGGTACTGAGTTAACTTCAACAGTACGTCCTCATCAGATAAAATAAGATGATGCATTACATACCCTGACATAGTAGATGGTTAAGATTCAGTCATTCCAATCTATTGTAAAACTCATTCTTTGATTTATTCATTGAACCTTGTTTAACTTTTAAATATATACATATATATATATATATATATATATATATAGGAAAAAGTATGACCCCGACGGCAGAGCTCAAACCGTTTCGACGGCTATTTCAGTCCAGAAATAGCCGTCGAAACGGCTTGAGCTCTGCCATCAGGGTGTCATACTTTTTCCTATTTCCCACTCTACTACCCTAAGTATTGAGTACTCTGGTGCGTTATGGTCCATCTGGTTCCTTACCACAATTCCTTTGTTATATATATATATATATATATATATATATATATATATATATATATATATATATACACACACACATATATATATTTACAGTCTGTTTTCTTTTTATGCAAACTTGAAGTACGCGAATTCCCTTTAATGCCTCTTGAAAAAATATTTTAAAAATTCACTTTGTGTGAATAACATACTATAATGCGTGTGGTTTTTAATTTTTTTATTCAGCAGAAATATAATATACATTAGAATTGAATTACGCGAATTTGCTTTACGTGCCACGCTCACGTATATATCTTTGCATAAAAAGCGAACAGACTGTATATATATATATATACACAAAGAGTAGATATATATACATACAAAGAGTAGAGAGGACTCTTTAGTCTGATAAGACAACCTCTCTTGTGCTGGTGGCACAAATGATGCACCCAGCTATAAACTGGTCAGTGATAGGAAGGGCACCCAGCCAGTAAAACCTTGCCAAAAATATGCAAATATGAAAACTGACTAACTGCCTGATGAGGTCATAGCCATTCAATGGCTATCATCGAAAGAAATATATATTTTTGTAAATAAGACAATAGAACCGTGTGGAAATGGAAGCACCAATTGAAACATAAGTTTTAAATCTCCGAAGCCGTTTATGAAAGTATTGAAGAAGACAAGAAAACACACTTCGATCTTCCGACGTGGAAGAGGCTCCAATCAGAAGAAACCGTCACCGAATCATCATTTTTCTTACCTGTTGTACAAACCTGGCCGGACACAGAACACTGAACAAACATTCTAATAGTTCTATAGAGTTATGAAATAATACAAATGAATAAGCCATAGATGACGAACATCATTAAGTAATGTCAGTTTCATGAGGAGATAAAACACCTCCATCCTTTTGAAGAAATAAAAAAAAAAAAATGAGTATAAATCCTGGAAAACTGTAAGTCCGGTATTGAAAAAAAAAAAAAATCACACGGGATTGACACTCCAAATTCACTATTCTCCTTTCACTTTGCTCCACTTTTCAAATTAAATGACACGACGGTTCAGTTTTATTCAAATATTGTAAGCGCGTCCATTGAGAATATCGTCTATGACAAACTGCTCAGTTGCTCGCATGTGTGAGTGCTGAACTCTGGGTCTTTCCGCTGGGAACAACCCCTTGTCCCCCCCCCCTTTTTTTGTGTACATCCATCCATTCACTCATTCATTTACTGCCATTCTACCTTCCTGTGTCTCCCCCTCCATGCAGCCCCTTTTCGCTCTCATTTTCTGGCACCTCCATATATATAGGTGAACTATGCTGCCCTCTTACCAGCACTTTCCCTTTCACCCACACACACCAGCCACCCACCCCTGATGCCGCTCGGTTCCCCAGTTCCCGGCCCCACGCCCCATCCCCACCCCTCCAAATCGACACCTGCAGCACTTGCGGCACCACTAACAAACAGAAGAGGGGCCGAAACTGTTTGGGGTGCGGCTGCTTCCACCTGCGTTGGCTTGACTCGTCGAGCTTCCAATGCCCTCGCAGCGTGGAGGTGCAGGAGCTGCCTCTTCCCCATGTCTTCCCAGCCACGGCCGTCTGGCACACCACCAGATGGGACAGCGAGCTTGCCTGACGCCCGAGCCTCGCTGGTCAACATCGCTTGGCTCAGGCGGCTCCGGAAGATCCCACTCAGGTGCCGGTAACCGATGCCCTCACTTCCTCATTGAGAGCGCCCTGGACTCCAATCGAGCCAGTGACTGGGAGCGGCTGTTCTATTTCGCCCCACTCGCCCTCGGCCTCCCCAGCTCTGGCGCTGACCGGGTCGGCCGGTCAACAGCAGCCTTCGTCAAGGCCAATGTCTCATCATTTGGGCGAGCGCCCATTCCAAGCATGCCCAAGGACGCCACACACCCCACCCTCAGGTACCCCCTATCCTCCACCCCCAAGGCTATCGCCAAGCGTTTGCGTGACCAGGTAAACGCTAAGCTTATCATGGGTGATGTCTCGGCCGCAGTCAGAGTTGTTACCTCAGAGGACACTGTCTGCTCTGCGGCTCAAACACCCTGAGCCACCCACTGATCTCAGACCCATACCCCCACCTGCTCCTTGTGGCTACTGATGCAGATATCATGGCCGCCATCAGGTCCTTCCCAGCTAGCAGCTGCGGAGGTGTTGATGGTCTCCGACCAGGCCACCTCAAGGAGTTGACATCCGCCCTCTCTGCTGAGGCTGGGCACCGCCTTCTGAGTGCAATTGTGGCGTTCACCAATAGGCTCATTCATGGTGCGCTCGACCCTTACGCCCGAGGCCTCTTCTTTTCGGCCAGCCTCACCGCATACGCCCCATTGCGGTGGGCAATGTCTTCCGGAGGCTGGCTGCCAAGGTGATGTGCAAGTCCGTCACACACGAACTGGGTGAGGAGTTTAGTCCGGTGCAACTGGGTGTCGGCGTGTCCGGTGGCTGTGAGGGAGCCGCTCATGCAATCAGGCAGTTCTTCAGCAGCTGCCCATCGGTACCGGCATCCAGGGACTCCAGGCACCTCATTGTCAAACTTGACATGAGGAATGCCTTTAACTCTTTACGCCGGGATCATCTGCTCGAGGCCTGCCTCAGCCGAGCCCCCTCTGCCTACCCGCTGGCCTACCTGTCATATGGAGCCCCGAGCATGCTCCTAGCTGCTGATATGGTCATACCCTCGGTTACTGGGGTCCAACAGGGCGACCCTTTGGGACCCCTCCTGTTCGCCCTTGGTATTGACCACATCGCCCCGAGTATCACGGCCCCTCTCAACGTTTGGTATCTGGATGATGCTACGTTGGGCGGGCCTGTACGGACGGTCTGCCAAGACTTTCAATCGGTGATTCCTGCCCTGGCGGGAATTGGCCTCCAGGTCAACTCGGCCAAGTCCGAGGTGGTGAACGTCAGCCTCGATGCTACGAGCTTTGCAGCCTCCGTCTTGGACGTGCGGTCCAATCTCCGCCAGGTTAAGGTGACCCCCAAAGAGGATGTCCTCATCCTCAGGTCACTGATCCACCCACCGGCCATCCGCTCCACCATCAGGTCCAGGCTTCAACAGCTCTAGACTCTCACGGGCCGACTGGGCTTGGTTGACGGCCACCCAGCTCTCTTTCTGCTGAGGAACTGCTTCGCCATGCCGAAGCTCCTCTATACACTCCGCAGCGCTCCATGCTACACCCAGACATCTCTCCTCGCTGACCTCGATACTTGTATCCGAGCAGTAGCCGAGGGGATATGCAACGTCAAGTTTGACGACATAGAGTGGCAACAGGCCACTTTACTGGTCAGGTATGGTGGCCTAGGCCTCCGATCCCCGATCTCACTAGCTTTGCCGACGTATCTTTCGTCAGTAACCTCGTACCACGTCTTCGTCAGCAGGGTTCTTCAAAACACAACAGAACCCTCTGTGTTCAGAGAACATGAGGCCACCTGTGAGACGTGGGACCGGCTGGGACTTAGCCCAGTAGACGTCACTCCTCCTTCTTCCCCTGTTGACGTCAAGTCCCCCCAACGCACTTGGGATGCCATCCAGTGCAGCCTGGCCTCAGACAGGCTCACGCGCCAGACCGACCAGCACCGCCTTGCTTGTTTTCGTGCGGTCTCCAAACCTCACAATGGTGCCTTCCTCCATGCTCTGCCCTCCTTCTCCACTGGCACGCAGCTAGACAACCATAGCCTGTGAATCGGCGTTTCCCTGAGGCTCGGCCTCCGGATCTGCCAGCCACACCAATGTCGCTGCGGTTCCACCGTGGACTCTTTCGGCCTCCACCCACTTTCCTGTCGCCACAGTGCCGGTCGCATTCCACGCCATGCTGCCCTCAACAAGGTCATTAAGCATGGCTTGGATGCTGCAGGCTTCCCTTCCCAGTGGGGCTGGATCAAGGGCATGGCAAAAGGCCAGATGGCACGACCATCTTCCCGTTCTGCGGTGGCAAACCCCTCGTCTGGGATGCCACTTGCACCGACACTTTCTGCAGCGCAACCTAGTGCAGTCTGCGACTGACCCAGGTTCTGCTGCACGTCGGGATGAGGGGGCCAAACTCCTCAAATACTGGTTGCTCTCCGACAGGTTTGCGGTCGTTCCATAGGCAGTGGAAACTTCTGGTGTCCTCGGCCCCAGGGCTACCTCCTTACTCACCACCATAGGCGCTGAGCTGGCCAGCCGCAGGTGTGAGCCCCGCGAGTTGGAGTGGCTTTTCCAGCGCGTCTCCCTTACCGTCCTCCGGGGAAACGCCTTCTCCATTCTGTCCGCCGAAGCTGTGGGTGGGCCCCATCGCGTACCAATACATTAGTTAAATATCATTCTTTCATCGTTACAACTTATATCCACATTAATGACGTTTATTACTTTAACTATTTTTCCATTTTGACGCTATAGTCACTTATATATTATATATAGCAGTAAATAAAGGATTATGAGTTCATGCAAAAAAAAAAAAATATATATATATATATATATTTATATATCGTGTAGGTGTCACAACAAAAAAACACAGTCAACGCTGTAATGTGGCCGTGTAGGTAACACGGTAAAAACCTCCCAGTCCACACTGTAAACGTGGTTGGTGTTAGGAAGGGCATCCAGCTGTAGAATACCCGCCAGACAGTCCTATACGAGCAGGACAACCAATCTTGCCTCAAGTGGGAAAACTCCCGTCCAAACCCATGCAAGCGTGGAAGATGGACGTTAAATGATGATGATGATGATGATGATATATAGAGGTAAAACACTGGAAGGTAATATCTGTAGTGGTAGAGCACTCAGTCCATGGGACGAGTTTGGTAGAAGTAGTAACACAACAGTTAGTTCACCATACTGAGAACAAATGCTTCACCTTAGCGGATCTTCAGCTCAGACTGAGCTGAAGATCTGCTAATGTGAAACAATTATTCTCAGTATGGTGAACTAACTGTTGTGTTACTACTTCTATATATATATATATATATACATCTTGGGGCTCAATAAAGTGGGCATAATCGCCTGTAAAGTGGTTAGCATTAGGAAGAGTAACCAGCTTTAAAAAACACGCCAAATAAAGTGATGAGAGGATTCTTCATTCTTATCAATGACACAGTAACCTCTGTAGACTTGGTGCCCCAATAAAACACATTTAGTATATTCTGTAGAGTGGTTGTGTTAAGAAAAGTAACCAGCTGTAGAAATCATACCAAACAAAGGGTTCAAAGTATTTTTCAGTTGTGTTAAGGATATGACAACCTCCTTAAAACTGGTGCCATGAAAACATTCACCCAGTATAATCTGTATGTAGTTGATGATTGGAGGGACATCCAGCTGTAGAATCCTTGACAAAACTAGAAATATGTGAGAGGTGGCTAGAGGCTCATTTGGGATGACAGTAAGATAGTAAGACAGATGGCAGTAACTCTGATTAAATATTAACGACCCATCCAACCAATGCCAGCATAGAAAAACAAACGTCAAATCACCATCATTATATATACGTATATAGTACCAGTAATGCACTGGGTAATTGCTGGCCTTGTGCCTAAAGTAGAAACAATTATATATACGTATATATTGATGATGATTTGATGTTTGTTTGGACCCCATGCTTTGCAGCAAAGAGTTACGTCCCTTTATGGTCTGAGTTCAAATCCCGCCGAAGTTAACTTTGCTTTTCATCCTTACGGGGGTCGATAAAATAAAGTACCAGTAATACACTGGGATAATTGCTGACCTTGTGCCAAAAGTAGAAACAATTATATATACGTATTCACACACACATACACACATTGATACGTACATATATTTCAGTCTCATTACAGCCGCATGTCTTGTAGTAAAGATACTATCTCTAAAGGGCGGTGGATTGGCAGTATCGGTAGAGGGTCGGACGCCATGCTTTGCAGCATAGAGTTACGGCCCTTAATGGTCTGAGTTCAAATCCCGCTGAGGTTAACTTTGCCTTTCATCCTTACAGGGTCGATAAAATAAAGTACCAGTAATACACTGCTATAATTGCTGGCCTTGTGCCAAAAGTAGAAACAATTAATATATATATACAGTCTCTCTCTATCAAATTCCATTCATGAGATATTGATCAAGCCAAGGCTATGGCAGAAAACAGCTGAAGGTGCTGTGTTCAGTGTGACTGAGCACAGAACCACACAGCCATGCCTACATTGTGGGTTTATGTTTGTATGTGTGTGTGTGTGTGTGTGTGTCTGTATGTATGTATGTGTGTATGTATGTATGTAAGTGAAGGTGTGTGGGTGAGTGGTTAGAGAATTGGATTCGCAATCGTAAGGTTGTGAGTTCGATTCCTGGAGCAGGCGATGCGTTATGTCCTTGAGCAAGACACTTTATTTCACGTTGCTCCTTCTACCTGGAGTTGCGACCGATAGATAGTATTAGCAATTGGAAAGACCAACGGAAACATTGTTCCCTCGGTCCGATTTGACGTTCTTTCTATGTATGTATGTATGTATGTGTATATGTATGTATGTATGTGTGTATGTATGTGTGTATGTATGTTTGTATGTAAGTATCTATGTATGTGTGCATGTATGTATGTGTGTATGTAAGTATGTATGGATGTGTATGTGTGCATGTATGTATGTGTGTATGTATGTATGTGTATGTGTGTATGTAAGTATGTATGGATGTGTATGTGTGCATGTATGTATGTGTGTGCAAGTGTGTATGTATGTATGTGTGTGTGTAGGTATTTATGTATTTGTATACAAGAGTGTGTGCATGTATGTGTTCCATATATTAGAATGTTATATTGTGTGTGGGTGGATGTATGTTATATTGTGTGTCGGTGTATGTTATATTGTGTGTGTGTGTATGTTATATTGTGTGTGGGTGTATATTATATTGTGTGTGTGTGTGTATGTATGTTATATACACACACATAACCGTATGTGTATATTCATGTGCTGTGTATAAATCTATTTTTACAAGAGACATCATAGAATAGAAATGCAGTGAAGAGTAACAAAATACTTTATCTTTTTATTTCAGGTTTTATTGTTGTATATTTGTTATTGTTTTCACAGGACAAAAACAAAGAAAGAGGAAAAAAACAGAACATAAACAACACCACCAGTACATATATATACACCACCACCACATATATATACACCACCACTACATATATATACACCACCACTACATATATATACACCACCACTACATATATATATACACCACCACTACACATATATACATCACCACTACATGTATATACACCACCACTACACATATATACACCACCACTACACATATATACACCACCACTACACATATATACATCACCACTACACATATATACATCACCACTACATATATATACACCACCACTACACATATATACACCACCACTACATATATATACACCACCACTACACATATATACACCACCACTACATATATATACACCACTACTACACATATATACACCACCACTACACATATATACATCACCACTACATATATATATACACCACCACTACACATATATACACCACCACAACACATAGATACACCAACACTACACATATATACACCACCAATACATATATATATACACCACCACTACATATATATACACCACCACTACATATATATATACACCACCACTACACATATATACACACCACTACATATATATACACCACCACTACACATATATACATCACCACTACATACATATACACCACCACTACACATATATACACCACCACTACATATATATACACCACCATTACACATATATACACCACCGTTACACATATATACACCACCACCACACATATATACAACTCCACTACATATATATACATCACTACACATATATACACCACCACTACACATATATACACCACCACTACACATATATACACCACCACTACACATATATACACCACCACTACACATATATACGTCACCACTACATATATATACACCACCACTGCACATATATACATCACCACTACACATATATACACCACCACTACATATATATACACCACCACTACATATATATACACCACCACTAAATATATATACACCATTACTACACATATATACACCACCACTACATATATATATACACCACTACTACACATATATACACCACCACTACACATATATATACATCACCACTAAATATATATACACCACCACTACACATATATATACACCACCACTGCACATATATACATCACCACTACACATATATACACCACCACTACATATATATACACCACCACTACACATATATACACCACCACTACATATATATACACCACCACTACATATATATACACCACGACTAGACATATATATACACCACCACTACATATATATAGACCACCACTACACATATATACACCACCACTACATATATATACACCACCATTACATATATATACACCACCATTACACATATATATACACCACCACTACACATATATACATCACCACTAAATATATATACACCACCACTATATATATATACATCACCACTACACATATATATACACCACCACTACACATATATACACCACCACTACATATATATACACCACCACTACACATATATATACACCACCACTACACATATATACACCACCACTACACATATATACACTTCCACTACATATATATACACCACCATTACATATATATACACCACCACTACACATATATATACACCACCACTACACATATATACACCACCACTACATATATATACACCAACATTACACATATATACACCACCACTACACATATATACACCACCACTACACATATATACACTACCACTACACATATATACATCACCAGTACATATATATACACCACCACTACACATATATACACCACCACTACATATATATACACCACCACTACACATATATACACAACCACTACACATATATATACAGACCACTACACATATATACACCACCACTACATATATATACACCACCACTACACATATATACACCACCAATACATATATATACACCACCACTACACATATATACACCACCACTACACATATATACACCACCACTACACATATACACCACCACTACATATATATACACCACCACTACACATATATACACCAACACCACACATATATACACCACCACTACATATATATACACCACTACACATATATACACCACCACTACACATATATACACCACCACTACACATATATACACCACCACTACACATATATACACCACCACTACACATATATATACACCACCACCACATATATATACACCAACATTTCATATATATACACCACCACTACACATATATATATACACCACAACTACACATATATATACACCACCACTACATATATATACACCACCAATACATATATATACACCATCGCAACATATATTTATACACCACCAATACACATATATACATCACCACTACATATATATACACCACCACTACACATATATACACCACCACTACACATATATATACACCACCACTACACATATATACACCACCACTACATATATATACACCACCACTAGACATATATACACCACCACTACATATATATACACCACCACTACACATATATACACCACCACTACATATATATACACCACTACTACACATATATACACCACCACTACACATATATACACGACCACTACATATATATACACCACCACTACATATATATACACCACCACTACATATATATACAACACCACTACACATATATATACACCACCACTACACATATATACACCACCACTACACATATATACACCACCATTACATATATACACACCACCACTACACATATATACATCACCACTACATATATATACACCACCACTATATATATATACACCACCATTACATATATATACACCACCACTACACATATATACACAACCACTACACATATATATACAGCACCACTACACATATATACACCACCACTACACATATATACACCAGCACTACACATATATACATCACCACTACGTATATATACACCACCACTATATATATATACACCACCACTACACATATACACCACCACTACACATATATACACCACCACTACACATATATACACCACCATTACATATATATACACCATCACTACACATATATACACCACCACCACACATATATACACCATCACTACACATATATACACCACCACTACACATATATATACACCACCACTACATATATATACACCAACACTTCATATATATACACCACCACTACACATATATATATATACACCACCACTACACATATATATACACCACCACTACATATATATACACCACCAATACATATATATACACCACCACTACATATATATACACCACCATTACATATATATACACCATCACTACACATATATACACCACCACCACACATATATACACCATCACTACACATATATACACCACCACTACACATATATATACACCGCCACTACATATATATACACCAACACTTCATATATATACACCACCACTACACATATATATATATACACCACCACTACACATATATATACACCACCACTACATATATATACACCACCAATACATATATATACACCACCACTACATATATATATACACCACCACTACACATATATACATCACCACTACATATATATACACCACCACTACACATATATACACCATCACTATATATATATACACCACCAGTACACATATATATACACGACCACTACACATATATACACCACCACTACATATATATACACCACCACTAGACATATATACACCACCACTACATATATATACACCACCACTACACATATATACACCACCACTACATATATATACACCACTACTTCACATATATACACCACCACTACACATATATATATACACCACAACTACACATATATATACACCACCACTACATATATATACACCACCAATACATATATATACACCATCACAACATATATTTATACACCACCAATACACATATATACATCACCACTACATATATATACATCACCACTACACATATATACACCACCACTACACATATATACACCACCACTAGACATATATACACCACCACTACATATATATACACCAACATTTCATATATATACACCACCACTACACATATATATATACACCACCACTACACATATATATACACCACCACTACATATATATACACCACCAATACATATATATACACCACCACTACATATATATATACACCAACACTACACATATAAACATCACCACTACATGTATATATACACCAACACTACACATATAAACATCACCACTACATATATATACACCATCACTATATATATATACACCACCACTACACATATATATACACGACCACTACACATATATACACCACCACTACATATATATATACACCACCACTACATATATATACACCACCACTACACATATATACACCACCACTACATATATATACACCACTACTTCACATATATACACCACCACTACACATATATACACCGCCACTACATATATATACACCATCACTACATATATATACACCACCACTACATATATATACACCACCACTACACATATATATACACCACCACTACATATATATCCACCACCACTACATATATATCCACCACCACTACATATATATCCACCACCACTACATATATATACACCACCACTACATATATATACACCACCACTAAATATATATACACCACTACTACACGTTTATACACCACCACTACACATATATACACCACCACTACACATATATATACATCACCACTACACATATATACACCACCACTACATATATATACACCACCACTACATATATATACACCACCACTACATATATATACACCACCGCAACACATATATACACCACCACTACACATATATACACCATCACTAGATATATATACACCACCATTACACATATATACACCACCACTACATATATATACACAACCACTACACATATATACAGCAACACTACATATATATACACCAACATTTCATATATATACACCACCACTACATATATATACACCACCACTACATATATATACACCAACATTTCATATATATACACCACCACTACACATATATATATATACACCACCACTACATATAAATACACCAACATTTCATATATATACACCACCACTACACATATATATATACACCACCACTACACGTATATATACACCACCACTACATATATATACACCACCAATACATATATATACACCACCACTACACATATATACACCATCACTATATATATATACACCACCACTACACATATATATACATGACCACTACACATATATACACCACCACTACATATATATACACCACCACTAGACATATATACACCACCACTACATATATATACACCACCACTACATATATATACACCACTACTTCACATATATACACCACCACTACATATATATACACCACCACTACATATATATACACCACCACTACATATATATACACCACCACTACATATATATACACCACCACTACATATATATACACCACCACTACATATATATACACCACTACTTCACATATATACACCACCACTACATATATATACACCACCACTACATATATATCCACCACCACTACATATATATCCACCACCACTACATATTTATCCACCACCACTACATATATATACACCGCCACTACATATATATACACCACCACTAAATATATATACACCACTACTACACATATATACACCACCACTACACATATATACACCACCACTACATATATATATACATCACCACTACATATATATACACCACCACTACACATATATATACACCACCACTACACATATATACATCACCACTACACATATATACACCCCCACTACATATATATACACCACCACTACACATATATACACCACCACTACATATATATACACCACTACTACATATATATATACACCACCACTACATATATATACACCACCACAACACATATATACACCACCACTACACATATATACACCATCACTACATATATATACACCACCATTACACATATATACACCACCACTACATATATATACACCAACATTTCATATATATACACCACCACTACACATATATATACACCAACATTTCATATATATACACCACCACTACACATATATATATACACCACCACTACATATATATACACCAACATTTCATATATATACACCACCACTACACATATATATATACACCACCACTACACATATATATACACCACCACTACATATATATACACCACCAATACATATATATAAACCACCACTACACATATATACATCACCACTACATATATATACACCACCACTACACATATATACACCATCACTATATATATATACACCACCACTACACATATATATACACGACCACTACACATATATACACCACCACTACATATATATACACCACCACTACATATATGTACACCACCACTACACATATATATAAACCACCACTACATATATATCCACCACCACTACATATATATCCACCACCACTACATATATATCCACCACCACTACATATATATACACCACCACTACATATATATACACCACCACTAAATATATATACACCACTACTACACATATATACACCACCACTACACATATATACACCACCACTACACATATATATACATCACCACTACATATATATAAACCACCACTGCATATATATACACCACCACTACACATATATACACCACCACTACATATATATACACCACCACTACATATATATACACCACTACTACATATATATACACCACCACAACACATATATACACCACCACTACACATATATACACCATCACTACATATATATACACCACCATTACACATATATACACCACCACTACATATATATACACCACCACTACACATATATACAGCACCACTACATATATATATACACCAACATTTCATATATATACACCACCACTACATATATATACACCACCACTACACATATATATACACCACCACTACATATATATACACCAACATTTCATATATATACACCACCACTACACATATATATATACAACACCACTACATATATATACACCAACATTTCATATATATACACCACCACTACACATATATATATACACCACCACTACACATATATATACACCACCACTACATATATATACACCACCAATACATATATATACACCACCACTACACATATATACATCACCACTACATATATATACACCACCAATACACATATATACACCACCACTACACATATATATACACGACCACTACACATATATACACCACCACTACATATATATACACCACCACTAGACATATATACACCACCACTACACATATATATACATCACCACTAAATATATATACACCACCAATACACATATATATACACCACCACTGCACATATATACATCACCACTACACATATATACACCACCACTACATATATATACACCACCACTACACATATATACACCACCACTACATATATATACACCACCACTACACATATATATACACCACCACTACATATATATAGACCACCACTACACATATATACACCACCACTACATATATATACACCACCATTACATATATATACACCACCATTACACATATATATACACCGCCACTACACATATATACATCACCACTAAATATATATACACCACCACTATATATATACAGCACCACTACACATATATATACACCACCACTACACATATATACACCACCACTACACATATATATACACCACCACTACACATATATACACCACCACTACACATATATACACTTCCACTACATATATGTACACCACCACTACACATATATATACACCACCACTACACATATATACACCACCACTACATATATATACACCAACATTACACATATATACACCACCACTACACATAAATACACCACCACTACACATATATACACCACCACTACACATATATACATCACCAGTACATATATATACACCACCACTACACATATATACACCACCACTACATATATATACACCACCACTACACATATATACACAACCACTACACATATATATACAGACCACTACACATATATACACCACCACTACATATATATACACCACCACTACACATATATACACCACCAATACATATATATACACCACCACTACACATATATACACCACCACTACACATATATACACCACCACTACACATATATACACCACCACTACACATATACACCACCACTACACATATATACACCACCACTACATATATATACACCACCACTACACATATATACACCAACACCACACATATATACACCAGCACTACATATATATACACCACTACACATATATACACCACCACTACACATATATACACCACCACTACACATATATACACCACCACTACACATATATACACCGCCACCACACATATATACACCACCACTACACATATATACACCACCACTACACATATATACATCACCACTACATATATATACACCACCACTATATATATATACACCACCATTACATATATATACACCACCACTACACATATATACACAACCACTACACATATATACACCACCAATACACATACATACACCACCACTACACATATATACACCGCCACCACACATATATACACCACTACACATATATACACCACCACTACACATATATACACCACCACTACACATATATACACCACCACTACACATATATACACCACCACTACACATATATATACACCACCACTACATATATATACACCAACATTTCATATATATACACAACCACTACACATATATATATACACCACAACTACACATATATATACACCACCACTACACATATATACATCACCACTACACATATATACACACCCACTACATATATATACACCACCACTACACATATATACACCACCACTACATATATATACACCACTACTACATATATATATACACCACCACTACATATATATACACCACCACAACACATATATACACCACCACTACACATATATACACCATCACTACATATATATACACCACCACTACATATATATATACATCACCACTACATATATATACACCACCACTACACATATATATACACCACCACTACACATATATACATCACCACTACACATATATACACCCCCACTACATATATATACACCACCACTACACATATATACACCACCACTACATATATATACACCACTACTACATATATATATACACCACCACTACATATATATACACCACCACAACACATATATACACCACCACTACACATATATACACCATCACTACATATATATACACCACCATTACACATATATACACCACCACTACATATATATACACCAACATTTCATATATATACACCACCACTACACATATATATACACCAACATTTCATATATATACACCACCACTACACATATATATATACACCACCACTACATATATATACACCAACATTTCATATATATACACCACCACTACACATATATATATACACCACCACTACACATATATATACACCACCACTACATATATATACACCACCAATACATATATATAAACCACCACTACACATATATACATCACCACTACATATATATACACCACCACTACACATATATACACCATCACTATATATATATACACCACCACTACACATATATATACACGACCACTACACATATATACACCACCACTACATATATATACACCACCACTACATATATGTACACCACCACTACACATATATATAAACCACCACTACATATATATCCACCACCACTACATATATATCCACCACCACTACATATATATCCACCACCACTACATATATATACACCACCACTACATATATATACACCACCACTAAATATATATACACCACTACTACACATATACACACCACCACTACACATATATACACCACCACTACACATATATATACATCACCACTACATATATATACACCACCACTACACATATATATACACCACCTCTACACATATATACATCACCACTACACATATATAAACCACCACTGCATATATATACACCACCACTACACATATATACACCACCACTACATATATATACACCACCACTACATATATATACACCACTACTACATATATATACACCACCACAACACATATATACACCACCACTACACATATATACACCATCACTACATATATATACACCACCATTACACATATATACACCACCACTACATATATATACACCACCACTACACATATATACAGCACCACTACATATATATATACACCAACATTTCATATATATACACCACCACTACATATATATACACCACCACTACACATATATATACACCACCACTACATATATATACACCAACATTTCATATATATACACCACCACTACACATATATATATACAACACCACTACATATATATACACCAACATTTCATATATATACACCACCACTACACATATATATATACACCACCACTACACATATATATACACCACCACTACATATATATACACCACCAATACATATATATACACCACCACTACACATATATACATCACCACTACATATATATACACCACCAATACACATATATACACCACCACTACACATATATATACACGACCACTACACATATATACACCACCACTACATATATATACACCACCACTAGACATATATACACCACCACTACACATATATATACATCACCACTAAATATATATACACCACCAATACACATATATATACACCACCACTGCACATATATACATCACCACTACACATATATACACCACCACTACATATATATACACCACCACTACACATATATACACCACCACTACATATATATACACCACCACTACACATATATATACACCACCACTACATATATATAGACCACCACTACACATATATACACCACCACTACATATATATACACCACCATTACATATATATACACCACCATTACACATATATATACACCGCCACTACACATATATACATCACCACTAAATATATATACACCACCACTATATATATATACACCACCACTACACATATATATACACCACCACTACACATATATACACCACCACTACACATATATATACACCACCACTACACATATATACACCACCACTACACATATATACACTTCCACTACACATATATATACACCACCACTACACATATATACACCACCACTACATATATATACACCAACATTACACATATATACACCACCACTACACATAAATACACCACCACTACACATATATACACCACCACTACACATATATACATCACCAGTACATATATATACACCACCACTACACATATATACACCACCACTACATATATATACACCACCACTACACATATATACACAACCACTACACATATATATACAGACCACTACACATATATACACCACCACTACATATATATACACCACCACTACACATATATACACCACCAATACATATATATACACCACCACTACACATATATACACCACCGCTACACATATATACACCACCACTACACATATATACACCACCACTACACATATACACCACCACTACACATATATACACCACCACTACATATATATACACCACCACTACACATATATACACCAACACCACACATATATACACCAGCACTACATATATATACACCACTACACATATATACACCACCACTACACATATATACACCACCACTACACATATATACACCACCACTACACATATATACACCGCCACCACACATATATACACCACCACTACACATATATACACCACCACTACACATATATACATCACCACTACATATATATACACCACCACTATATATATATACACCACCATTACATATATATACACCACCACTACACATATATACACAACCACTACACATATATACACCACTACACATATATACACCACCAGTACACATACATACACCACCACTACACATATATACACCGCCACCACACATATATACACCACTACACATATATACACCACCACTACACATATATACACCACCACTACACATATATACACCACCACTACACATATATACACCACCACTACACATATATATACACCACCACTACATATATATACACCAACATTTCATATATATACACAACCACTACACATATATATATACACCACAACTACACATATATATACACCACCACTACATATATATACACCACCAATACATATATATACACCACCAATACATATATATACACCATCACAACATATATTTATACACCACCAATACACATATATACATCACCACTACATATATATACACCACCACTACACATATATACACCACCACTACACATATATATACACCACCACTACACATATATACACCACCACTACATATATATACACCACCACTAGACATATATACACCACCACTACATATATATACACCACCACTACATATATATACACCACTACTACACATATATACACCACCACTACACATATATACACGACCACTACATATATATACACCACCACTACATATATATACACCACCACTACACATATATACACCACCACTACACATATATACACCACCATTACATATATATACACCACCACTACACATATATACATCACCACTACATATATATACACCACCACTATATATATATACACCACCATTACATATATATACACCACCACTACACATATATACACAACCACTACACATATATATACAGCACCACTACACATATATACACCACCACTACACATATATACACCAGCACTACACATATATACACCAGCACTACACATATATACACCAGCACTACACATATATACACCACCACTACACATATACACCACCACTACACATATATACACCACCACTACATATATATATACCACCATTACATATATATACACCATCACTACACATATATACACCACGACCACACATATATACACCATCACTACACATATATACACCACCACTACACATATATATACACCACCACTACATATATATACACCAACATTTCATATATATACACCACCACTACACATATATATATATACACCACCACTACACATATATATACACCACCACTACATATATATACACCACCACTACATATATATATATACACCACCACTACACATATATACATCACCACTACATATATATACACCACCACTACACATATATACACCATCACTATATATATATACACCACCACTACACATATATATACACGACCACTACACATATATACACCACCACTACATATATATACACCACCACTAGACATATATACACCACCACTACATATATATACACCACCACTACACATATATACACGACCACTACATATATATACACCACTACTTCACACATATACTCCACCACTACACATATATATATACACCACAACTACACATATATATACACCACCACTACATATATATACACCATCACAACATATATTTATACACCACCAATACACATATATACATCACCACTACATATATATACACCACCACTACACATATATACACCACCACTACACATATATATACACCACCACTACACATATATACACCACCACTACATATATATACACCACTACTACACATATATACACCACCACTACACATATATACACGACCACTACATATATATACACCACCACTACATATATACACACCACCACTACACATATATATACACCACCACTACACATATATACACCACCACTACACATATATACACCACCATTACATATATATACACCACCACTACACATATATACATCACCACTACATATATATACACCACCACTACACATATATACACAACCACTACACATATATATACAGCACCACTACACATATATACACCACCACTACACATATATACACCAGCACTACACATATATACACCAGCACTACACATATATATACCAGCACTACACATATATACACCACCACTACACATATACACCACCACTACACATATATACACCACCACTACACATATATACACCACCATTACATATATATACACCATCACTACACATATATACACCACCACCACACATATATACACCATCACTACACATATATACACCACCACTACACATATATATACACCACCACTACATATATATACACCAACATTTCATATATATACACCACCACTACACATATATATATATACACCACCACTACACATATATATACACCACCACTACATATATATACACCACCAATACATATATATACACCACCACTACATATATATATACACCACCACTACACATATATACATCACCACTACATATATATACACCACCACTACACATATATACACCATCACTATATATATATATACACCACCACTACACATATATATACACGACCACTACACATATATACACCACCACTAGACATATATACACCACCACTACATATATATACACCACCACTACACATATATACGCCACCACTACATATATATACACCACTACTTCACATATATACACCACCACTACATATATATACACCACTACTTCACATATATACACCACCACTACACATATATACACCACCACTACATATATATATACACCACCACTACACATATATACACCACCACTAGACATATATACACCACCACTACATATATATACACCACCACTACACATATATACACCACCACTACATATATATACACCACTACTTCACATATATACACCACCACTACACATATATACACCACCACTACATATATATACGCCACCACTACACATATATACACCACCACTACACATATACACCACCACTACACATATATACACCACCACTACACATATATACACCACCATTACATATATATACACCACCACCACACATATAAACACCACCACTACACATATATACACCACCACTACACATATATACACCACCACTACACATATATATACACCACCACTACACATATATATATACACCACAACTACACATATATATACACCACCACTACATATATATACACCACCAATACATATATATACACCATCACAACATATATTTATACACCACCAATACACATATATACATCACCACTAGATATATATACACCACCACTACACATATATACACCACCACTGCACATATATATACACCACCACTACATATATATACACCAACATTTCATATATATACACCACCACTACACATATATATATATACACCACCACTACACATATATATACACCACCACTACATATATATACACCACCAATACATATATATACACCACCACTACATATATATATACACCACCACTACACATATATACATCACCACTACATATATATACACCACCACTAGACATATATACACCACCACTACATATATATACACCACCACTACACATATATACACCACCACTACATATATATACACCACTACTTCACATATATACACCACCACTACACATATATACACCACCACTACATATATATACACCACCACTACATATATATACACCACCACTACATATATATACACCACCACTACACATATATATACAGCACCACTACATATATATCCACCACCACTACATATATATCCACCACCACTACATATATATCCACCACCACTACATATATATACACCGCCACTACATATATATACACCACCACTAAATATATATACACCACTACTACACATATATACACCACCACTACACATATATACACCACCACTACACATATATATATACATCACCACTACATATATATACACCACCACTACACATATATATACACCACCACTACACATATATACATCACCACTACACATATATACACCCCCACTACATATATATACACCACCACTACACATATATACACCACCACTACATATATATACACCACCACTACATATATATATACACCACCACTACATATATATACACCACCACAACACATATATACACCACCACTACACATATATACACCATCACTACATATATATACACCACCATTACACATATATACACCACCACTACATATATATACAGCACCACTACACATATATACAGCACCACTACATATATATATACACCAACATTTCATATATATACCCCACCACTACATATATATACACCACCACTACACATATATATACACCACCACTACATATATATACACCACCACTACACATATATATACACCACCACTACATATATATACACCACCAATACATATATATAAACCACCACTACACATATATACACCACCACCACACATATATACACCATCACTACACATATATACACCACCACTACACATATATATACACCACCACTACACATATACACCACCACTACACATATATACACCACCACTACACATATATACACCACCACTACACATATATACACCACCATTACATATATATACACCACCACTACACATATATACATCACCACTACATATATATACACCACCACTATATATATATACACCACCATTACATATATATACACCACCACTACACATATATACACAACCACTACACATATATATACAGCACCACTACACATATATACACCACCACTACACATATATACACCAGCACTACACATATATACACCAGCACTACACATATATACACCAGCACTACACATATATACACCAGCACTACACATATATACACCACCACTACACATATATATACACCACCACTACATATATATACACCAACATTTCATATATATACACCACCACTACACATATATATATATACACCACCACTACACATATATATACACCACCACTACATATATATACACCACCAATACATATATATACACCACCACTACATATATATATACACCACCACTACACATATATACATCACCACTACATATATATACACCACCACTACACATATATACACCATCACTATATATATATACACCACCACTACACATATATATACACGACCACTACACATATATACACCACCACTACATATATATACACCACCACTAGACATATATACACCACCACTACATATATATACACCACTACTTCACATATATACACCACCACTACACATATATACACCACCACTACATATATATACACCACCACTACACATATATATACACCACCACTACACATATATACACCACCACTACATATATATACACCACCACTACACATATATATACACCACCACTACATATATATCCACCACCACTACATATATATCCACCACCACTACATATATATACACCACCACTACATATATATACACCACCACTACATATATATACGCCACCACTAAATATATATACACCACTACTACACATTTATACACCACCACTACACATATATACACCACCACTACACATATATATACATCACCACTACATATATATACACCACCACTACACATATATATACACCACCACTACACATATATACACCACCACTACATATATATACACCACCACTACACATATATACACCACAACTACATATATATACACCACCACTACATATATATACACAACCACAACACATATATACACCACCACTACACATATATACACCATCACTACATATATATACACCACCATTACACATATATACACCACCACTACATATGTATACACCAACATTTCATATATATACACCACCACTACACATATATATATACACCACAACTACACATATATATACACCACCACTACATATATATACACCAACATTTCATATATATACACCACCACTACACATATATATATACACCACCACTACATATATATACACGAACATTTCATATATATACACCACCACTACACATATATATATACACCACCACTACACATATATATACACCACCACTACATATATGTACACCACCAATACATATATATAAACCACCACTACACATATATACATCACCACTACATATATATACACCACCACTACACATATATACACCATCACTATATATATATACACCACCACTACACATATATATACACGACCACTACACATATATACACCACCACTACATATATATACACCACCACTAGACATATATACACCACCACTACATATATATACACCACCACTACACATATATACACCACCACTACATATATATACACCACTACTTCACATATATACACCACCACTACACATATATACACCACCACTACATATATATACGCCACCACTACACATATATACAGCACCACTACACATATACACCACCACTACACATATATACACCACCACTACACATATATACACCACCATTACATATATATACACCACCACCACACATATATACACCACCACTACATATATATACACCACTACACATATATACACCACCACTACACATATATACACCACCACTACACATATATACACCACCACTACACATATATACACCACCACTACACATATATATATACACCACCACTACACATATATATATACACCACAACTACACATATATATACACCACCACTACATATATATACACCACCAATACATATATATACACCATCACAACATATATTTATACACCACCAATACACATATATACATCACCACTACCTATATATACACCACCACTACACATATATATACACCACCACTACACATATATACACCACCACTAGACATATATACACCACCACTACATATATATACACCACCACTACACATATATACACCACCACTACATATATATACACCACTACTACACATATATACACCACCATTACACATATATACACCACCACTACATATATAGACACCACCACTACATATATATACACCACCACTACACATATATATACACCACCACTACACATATATACACCACCACTACACATATATACACCACCATTACATATATATACACCACCACTACACATATATACATCACCACTACATATATATACACCACCACTATATATATATACACCACCATTACATATATATACACCACCACTACACATATATATACACCACCACTACACATATATACACCACCACTACATATATATACACCACCACTACACATATATATACAGCACCACTACACATACATACACCACCACTACACATATATACACCAGCACTACACATATATACACCAGCACTACACATATATACACCACCACTACACATATATATACACCACCACTACATATATATACACCAACATTTCATATATATACACCACCACTACACATATATATATATACACCACCACTACACATATATATACACCACCACTACATATATATACACCACCAATACATATATATACACCACCACTACATATATATATACACCACCACTACACATATATACATCACCACTACATATATATACACCACCACTACACATATATACACCATCACTATATATATATATACACCACCACTACACATATATATACACAACCACTACACATATATACACCACCACTACATATATATACACCACCACTAGACATATATACACCACCACTACATATATATACACCACCACTACACATATATACACCACCACTACATATATATACACCACTACTTCACATATATACACCACCACTACACATATATACACCACCACTACATATATATACACCACCACTACACATATATATACACCACCACTACACATATATACACCACCACTACATATATATACACCACCACTACACATATATATACACCACCACTACATATATTTCCACCACCACTACATATATATCCACCACCACTACATATATATACACCACCACTACATATATATACACCACCACTACATATATATACGCCACCACTAAATATATATACACCACTACTACACATTTATACACCACCACTACACATATATACACCACCACTACACATATATATACATCACCACTACATATATATACACCACCACTACACATATATATACACCACCACTACACATATATACACCACCACTACATATATATACACCACCACTACACATATATACACCACAACTACATATATATACACCACCACTACATATATATACACAACCACAACACATATATACACCACCACTACACATATATACACCATCACTACATATATATACACCACCATTACACATATATACACCACCACTACATATGTATACACCAACATTTCATATATATACACCACCACTACACATATATATATACACCACAACTACACATATATATACACCACCATTACATATATATACACCAACATTTCATATATATACACCACCACTACACATATATATATACACCACCACTACATATATATACACGAACATTTCATATATATACACCACCACTACACATATATATATACAATACTAGCTCTTTCAATTGCGCAGAGGGTTCTATAGAAATAGTGGACAGCTTCCGTTACCTGGGCGATAAAATCAGCAGTGGGGGAGGGTGCTCTGAAAGTACTGTAGCTAGAGTCAGAACTGGTTGGAAAAAGTTCAGAGAGCTTATACCACTATTAGCTGCTAAAGGGTTCTCCCTAAAAATGAAAGGCAGGTTGTACGATGCCTGCATACGAACAGCAATGTTGCATGGTAGTGAGACCTGGGCATTGTGTGCAGAGGATATACGCAGACTAGAGAGGAACGAAGCTTGCATGCTCCGCTGGATGTGTAACAGTAATATACGTGAACGGCAAAGCATAAACGAACTAAGGAAAAAATTAGAGATAAGAGGGATCAGATGTTGTTTACTCGAGAGAAGGCTGCGTTGGTATGGACACGTGATGCGCATGAAAGTCGATAGCTGTATTACAAAGTGCAGGGCAATAAAGATAGACGGTAGCCACGGAATAGGCAGACCTAGAAAAACATGGGATGAGCTGATAAACTCCGACCTCACACACTTACACCTCTCCAAGACAATGTCACTGGACCGTGACCTTTGGCGGTACTCAGTAACAGAGAAGACCCGCCTTGCCAGTAGGCATCTCTAACAAAATACACCCCTCCCGCCGCCACCCCCACCCCATCCACACCACCCCGTTCTATGTAAAGTTATGTTGGTGCCGCGCCATCCAGGCCGAAACAAATGAGATCGTGTAGGTGTCACGACAAAAAACACACAGTCCACGCTGTAATGTGGCCGTGTAGGCAACACGGTAAAAACCTCCCAGACCCACACTGTAAATGTGGTTGGTGTTAGGAAGGGCATCCAACTGTAGAAAACCTGCCAGACAGTCCTATGCGAGCAAGACAATCACTCTTGCCTCAAGTGGGACTACCCCCGTCCAAATCCATGCAAGCGTGGAACACGGACGTTAAACGTTGATGATGATGATGATGATGACCACCACTACACATATATATACACCACCACTACATATATGTACACCACCAATACATATATATAAACCACCACTACACATATATACATCACCACTACATATATATACACCACCACTACACATATATACACCATCACTATATATATATACACCACCACTACACATATATATACACGACCACTACACATATACACACCACCACCACATATATATGCACCACCACTAGACATATATACACCACCACTACATATATATACACCACCACTACACATATATACACCACCACTACATATATATACACCACTACTTCACATATATACACCACCACTACACATATATACACCACCACTACATATATATACGCCACCACTACACATATATACAGCACCACTACACATATACACCACCACTACACATATATACACCACCACTACACATATATACACCACCATTACATATATATACACCACCACCACACATATATACACCACCACTACATATATATACACCACTACACATATATACACCACCACTACACATATATACACCACCACTACACATATATACACCACCACTACACATATATACACCACCACTACACATATATATATACACCACCACTACACATATATATATACACCACAACTACACATATATATACACCACCACTACATATATATACACCACCAATACATATATATACACCATCACAACATATATTTATACACCACCAATACACATATATACATCACCACTACCTATATATACACCACCACTACACATATATATACACCACCACTACACATATATACACCACCACTACATATATATACACCACCACTAGACATATATACACCACCACTACATATATATACACCACCACTACACATATATACACCACCACTACATATATATACACCACTACTACACATATATACACCACCATTACACATATATACGCCACCACTAGATATATAGACACCACCACTACATATATATACACCACCACTACACATATATATACACCACCACTACACATATATACACCACCACTACACATATATACACCACCATTACATATATATACACCACCACTACACATATATACATCACCACTACATATATATACACCACCACTATATATATATACACCACCATTACATATATATACACCACCACTACACATATATATACACCACCACTACACATATATACACCACCACTACATATATATACACCACTACTACACATATATATACAGCACCACTACACATACATACACCACCACTACACATATATACACCAGCACTACACATATATACACTAGCACTACACATATATACACCAGCACTACACATATATACACCAGCACTACACATATACACCACCACTACACATATATACACCACCACTACACATATATACACCACCATTACATATATATCCACCATCACTACACATATATACACCACCACCACACATATATACACCACCACTACACATATATACACCACCACTACATATATATATACACCAACATTTCATATATATACACCACCACTACACATATATATATACACCACCACTACACATATATATACACCACCACTACATATATATACACCACCAATACATATATATACACCACCACTACATATATATATACACCAACACTACACATATAAACATCACCACTACATGTATATATACACCAACACTACACATATAAACATCACCACTACATATATATACACCATCACTATATATATATACACCACCACTACACATATATATACACGACCACTACACATATATACACCACCACTACATATATATATACACCACCACTACACATATATACACCATCACTATATATATATACACGACCACTACACATATATATACACGACCACTACACATATATACACCACCACTACATATATATACACCACCACTACACATATATACACCATCACTATATATATATACACGACCACTACACATATATATACACGACCACTACACATATATACACCACCACTACATATATATACACCACCACTAGACATATATACACCACCACTACATATATATATACACCACCACTACACATATATACACCACCACTACATATATATACACCACTACTTCACATATATACACCACCACTACACATATATACACCGCCACTACATATATATACACCATCACTACATATATATACACCACCACTACATATATATACACCACCACTACACATATATATACACCACCACTACATATTTATCCACCACCACTACATATATATCCACCACCACTACATATATATCCACCACCACTACATATATATACACCACCACTACATATATATACACCACCACTAAATATATATACACCACTACTACACATTTATACACCACCACTACACATATATACACCACCACTACACATATATATACATCACCACTACATATATATACACCACCACTACACATATATATACACCACCACTACACATATATACATCACCACTACACATATATACACCACCACTACATATATATACACCACCATTACACATATATACACCACCACTACATATATATACACCACCACTACATATATATACACCACCACTACATATATATACACCACCACAACACATATATACACCACCACTACACATATATACACCATCACTACATATATATACACCACCATTAAACATATATACACCACCACTACATATATATACACCACCACTACATATATATACAGCAACACTACATATATATACACCAACATTTCATATATATACACCACCACTACATATATATACACCACCACTACATATATATACACCAACATTTCATATATATACACCACCACTACACATATATATATATACACCACCACTACATATAAATACACCAACATTTCATATATATACACCACCACTACACATATATATATACACCACCACTACACATATATATACACCACCACTACATATATATACACCACCAATACATATATATACACCACCACTACACATATATACACCATCACTATATATATATACACCACCACTACATATATATATATACATGACAACTACACATATATACACCACCACTACATATATATACACCACCACTAGACATATATACACCACCACTACATATATATACACCACCACTACACATATATACACCACCACTACATATATATACACCACTACTTCACATATATACACCACCACTACACATATATACACCACCACTACATATATATACACCACCACTACATATATATACACCACCACTACACATATATATACAGCACCACTACATATATATCCACCACCACTACATATATATCCACCACCACTACATATATATCCACCACCACTACATATATATACACCGCCACTACATATATATACACCACCACTAAATATATATACACCACTACTACACATATATACACCACCACTACACATATATACACCACCACTACACATATATATATACATCACCACTACATATATATACACCACCACTACACATATATATACACCACCACTACACATATATACATCACCACTACACATATATACACCCCCACTACATATATATACACCACCACTACACATATATACACCATCACTACATATATATACACCACCATTACACATATATACACCACCACTACATATATATACAGCACCACTACACATATATACAGCACCACTACATATATATATACACCAACATTTCATATATATACCCCACCACTACATATATATACACCACCACTACACATATATATACACCACCACTACATATATATACACCAACATTTCATATATATACACCACCACTACACATATATATATACACCACCACTACATATATATACACCAACATTTCATATATATACACCACCACTACACATATATATATACACCACCACTACACATATATATACACCACCACTACATATATATACACCACCAATACATATATATAAACCAACACTACACATATATACACCACCACCACACATATATACACCATCACTACACATATATACACCACCACTACACATATATATACACCACAACTACATATATACACCACCACTACACATATATACACCACCACTACACATATATACACCACCATTACATATATATACACCATCACTACACATATATACACCACCACCACACATATATACACCATCACTACACATATATACACCACCACTACACATATATATACACCACCACTACATATATATACACCAACATTTCATATATATACACCACCACTACACATATATATATATACACCACCACTACACATATATATACACCACCACTACATATATATACACCACCAATACATATATATACACCACCACTACACATATATACATCACCACTACATATATATACACGACCACTACACATATATACACCATCACTATATATATATACACCACCGCTACACATATATATACACGACCACTACACATATATACACCAACACTACATATGTATACACCACCACTAGACATATATACACCACCACTACATATATATACACCACCACTACACATTTATACACCACCACTACATATATATACACCACTACTTCACATATATACACCACCACTACACATATATACACCACCACTACATATATATACACCACCACTACATATATATACACCACCACTACATATATATACACCACCACTACACATATATATACACCACCACTACATATATATCCACCACCACTACATATATATCCACCACCACTACATATATATCCACCACCACTACATATATATACACCACCACTACATATATATACGCCACCACTAAATATATATACACCACTACTACACATTTATACACCACCACTACACATATATACACCACCACTACACATATATATACATCACCACTACATATATATACACCACCACTACACATATATATACACCACCACTACACATATATACACCACCACTACATATATATACACCAACACTACACATATATACACCACCACTACATATATATACACCACCACAACACATATATACACCACCACTACACATATATACACCATGACTACATATATATACACCACCATTACACATATATACACCACCACTACATATATATACACCAACATTTCATATATATACACCACCACTACATATATATACACCACCACAACACATATATATACACCACCACTACATATATATACACCAACATTTCATATATATACACCACCACTACACATATATATATACACCACCACTACATATATATACACGAACATTTCATATATATACACCACCACTACACATATATATATACACCACCACTACACATATATATGCACCACCACTACATATATATACACCACCAATACATATATATACACCATCACAACATATATTTATACACCACCAATACACATATATACATCACCACTACACATATATACACCACCACTACATATATATACACCACCACTACACATATATACACCACCACTACATATATATACACCACTACTACACATATATACACCACCATTACACATATATACACCACCACTACATATATAGACACCACCACTACATATATATACACCACCACTACACATATATACACCACTACACATATATATACAGCACCACTACACATATATACACCACCACTACAGATATATACACCAGCACTACACATATATACACTAGCACTACACATATATACACCAGCACTACACATATATACACCAGCACTACACATATATACACCAGCACTACACATATACACCACCACTACACATATATACACCACCACTACACATATATACACCACCATTACATATATATACACCATCACTACACATATATACACCACCACCACACATATATACACCACCACTACACATATATACACCACCACTACATATATATACACCAACATTTCATATATATACACCACCACTACACATATATATATACACCACCACTACACATATATATACACAATCACTACATATATATACACCACCAATACATATATATACACCACCACTACATATATATATACACCAACACTACACATATAAACATCACCACTACATGTATATATACACCAACACTACACATATAAACATCACCACTACATATATATACACCATCACTATATATATATACACGACCACTACACATATATATACACGACCACTACACATATATACACCACCACTACATATATATACACCACCACTACATATATATACACCACTACTTCACATATATACACCACCACTACACATATATACACCGCCACTACATATATATACACCATCACTACATATATATACACCACCACTACATATATATACACCACCACTAAATATATATACACCACTACTACACACTTATACACCACCACTACACATATATACACCACCACTACACATATATATACATCACCACTACATATATATACACCACCACTACACATATATATACACCACCACTACACATATATACATCACCACTACACATATATACACCACCACTACATATATATACACCACCACTACACATATATACACCACCACTACATATATATACACCACCACTACATATATATACACCAGCACTACATATATATACACCACCACAACACATATATACACCACCACTACACATATATACAGCAACACTACATATATATACACCAACATTTCATATATATACAGCACCACTACATATATATACACCAACATTTCATATATATACACCACCACTACACATATATATATATACACCACCACTACATATAAATACACCAACATTTCATATATATACACCACCACAACACATATATATATACACCGCCACTACACATATATATATACACCACCACTACATATATATACACCACCAATACATATATATACACCACCACTACACATATATACACCATCACTATATATATATACACCACCACTACACATATATATATACATGACCACTACATATATATACACCACAACTAGACATATATACACCACCACTACATATATATACACCACCACTACATATATATACTCCACCACTACATATATATACACCACTACTTCACATATATACACCACCACTACACATATATACACCACCACTACATATATATACACCACCATTACATATATATACACCACCACTACATATATATACACCACCACTACACATATATATACACCACCACTACATATATATCCACCACCACTACATATATATCCACCACCACTACATATATATCCACCACCACTACATATATATACACCGCCACTACATATATATACACCACCACTAAATATATATACACCACTACTACACATATATACACCACCACTACACATATACACCACCACTACACATATATATACATCACCACTACATATATATACACCACCACTACACATATATATACACCACCACTACACATATATACATCACCACTACACATATATACACCCCCACTACATATATATACACCACCACTACACCTATATACACCACCACTACATATATATACACCACCACTACATATATATATACACCACCACTACATATATATACACCACCACAACACATATATACACCACCACTACACATATATACACCACCACTACATATATATACACCACCACTACACATATATACAGCACCACTACATATATATACACCAACATTTCATATATATACACCACCACTACATATATATACACCACCACTACACATATATATACACCACCACTACGTATATATACACCAACATTTCATATATATACACCACCACTACACATATATATATACACCACCACTACATATATATACACCAACATTTCATATATATACACCAACACTACACATATATATATACACCACCACTACACAAATATATACACCACCACTACATATATATACACCACCAATACATATATATAAACCACCACTACACATATATACATCACCACTACATATATATACACCACCACTACACATATATACACCATCACTATATATATATACACCACCACTACACATATATATACACGACCACTACACATATATACACCACCACTACATATATATACACCACCACTACATATATATACACCACCACTACACATATATATAAACCACCACTACATATATATCCACCACCACTACATACATATCCACCACCACTACATATATATCCACCACCACTACATATATATACACCACCACTACATATATATACACCACCACTAAATATATATACACCACTACTACACATATATACACCACCACTACACATATATACACCACCACTACACATATATATACATCACCACTACATATATATACACCACCTCTACACACATATACACCACCACTACATATATATACACCACTACTTCACATATATACACCACCACTACACATATATACACCACCACTACATATATATACACCACCACTACATATATATACACCACCACTACATATATATACACCACCACTACACATATATATACACCACCACTACATATATATCCACCACCACTACATATATATCCACCACCACTACATATATATCCACCACCACTACATATATATACACCACCACTACATATATATACACCACTACTACACATATATACACCACCACTACACATATATACACCACCACTACATATATATACACCACCACTACATATATATACACCACCACTACATATATATACACCACCACAACACATATATACACCACCACTACACATATATACACCATCACTACATATATATACACCACCACTACACATATATACACCACCACTACATATATATACACCACCACTACACATATATACAGCACCACTACATATATATATACACCAACATTTCATATATATACACCACCACTACATATATATACACCACCACTACACATATATATACACCACCACTACATATATATACACCAACATTTCATATATATACACCACCACTACACATATATATATACAACACCACTACATATATATACACCAACATTTCATATATATACACCACCACTACACATATATATATACACCACCACTACACATATATATACACCACCACTACATATATATACACCACCAATACATATATATACACCACCACTACACATATATACATCACCACTACATATATATACACCACCACTACACATATA
The DNA here is from genome assembly GCA_964016885.1 of Eledone cirrhosa. Lineage (NCBI taxonomy): Eukaryota > Metazoa > Mollusca > Cephalopoda > Octopoda > Eledonidae > Eledone > Eledone cirrhosa. The sequence goes on from OZ024740.1 coordinate 414,900,520, forward strand.
TACACCATCACTATATATATATACACCACCACTACACATATATATACACGACCACTACACATATATACACCACCACTACATATATATACACCACCACTAGACATATATACACCACCACTACATATATATACACCACCACTACACATATATACACCACCACTACATATATATACACCACTACTTCACATATATACACCACCACTACACATATATACACCACCACTACATATATATACACCACCACTACATATATATACACCACCACTACATATATATACACCACCACTACACATATATATACACCACCACTACATATATATCCACCACCACTACATATATATCCACCACCACTACATATATATCCACCACCACTACATATATATACACCACCACTACATATATATACACCACTACTACACATATATACACCACCACTACACATATATACACCACCACTACACATATATATACATCACCACTACATATATATACACCATCACTACACATATATATACACCACCACTACACATATATACATCACCACTACACATATATACACCACCACTACATATATATACACCACCACTACATATATATACACCACCACTACATATATATACACCACCACAACACATATATACACCACCACTACACATATATACACCATCACTACATATATATATACCACCATTACACATATATACACCACCACTACATATATATACACCACCACTACACATATATACAGCACCAGTACATATATATACACCAACATTTCATATATATACACCACCACTACACATATATATATACACCACCACTACACATATATATACATCACCACTACATATATATACACCACCACTACACATATATATATACACCACCACTACACATATATACACCACCACTAGACATATATACACCACCACTACATATATATACACAACCACTACACATATATACACCACCACAACACATATATACACCACCACTACACATATATACACCACCACTACACATATACACCACCACTACACATATATACACCACCACTACACATATATACACCACCATTACATATATATACACCACCACTACACATATATACACCACCGCCACACATATATACACCACCACTACATATATATACACCACTACACATATATACACCACCACTACACATATATACACCACCACTACACATATATACACCACCACTACACATATATACACCACCACTACACATATATATACACCACCACTACATATATATACACCAACATTTCATATATATACACCACCACTACACATATATATATACACCACCACTACACATATATATACACCACCACAACATATATATACACCACCACTACATATATATACACCATCACAACATATATTTATACACCACCACTACACATATATACACCACCACTACACATATATATACACCACCACTACACATATATACACCACCACCACTAGACATATATACACCACCACTACACATATATACACCACCACTACATATATATACACCACTACTACACATATATACACCACCACTACACATATATACACCACCACTACATATATATACACGACCACTACATATATATACACCACCACTACATATATATACACCACCACTACACATATATATACACCACCACTACACATATATACACCACCATTACATATATATACACCACCACTACACATATATACATCACCACTACATATATATACACCACCACTATATATATATACACCACCATTACATATATATACACCACCACTACACATATATATACACCACCACTACACATATATACACCACCACTACACATATATACACCACCACTACACATATATACACCACCACTACACATATATACACCACCACTACACATATATACACCACCACTACACATATATACACCACCACTACACATATATATACACCACCACTACATATATATACACCAACATTTCATATATATACACCACCACTACACATATATTTATACACCACCACTACACATATATATACACCACCACAACATATATATACACCACCACTACATATATATACACCATCACAACATATATTTATACACCACCACTACACATATATACACCACCACTACACATATATATACACCACCACTACACATATATACACCACCACTACATATATATACACCACTACTACACATATATACACCACCACTACACATATATACACCACCACTACATATATATACACCACCACTACATATATATACACCACCACTACACATATATATACACCACCACTACACATATATACACCACCACTACACATATATACACCACCATTACATATATATACACCACCACTACACATATATACATCACCACTACATATATATACACCACCACTATATATATATACACCACCACTACACATATATATACACCACCACTACACATATATACACCACCACTACACATATATACACCAACACTACACATATATACACAACCACTACACATATATATACAGCACCACTACACATATATACACCACCACTACACATATATACACCAGCACTACACATATATACACCAGCACTACACATATATACACCAGCACTACACATATATACACCACCACTACACATATACACCACCACTACACTTATATACACAACCATTACATATATATACACCATCACTACACATATATACACCACCACCACACATATATACACCACCACTACATATATATACACCACTACACATATATACACCACCACTACATATATATACACCAACATTTCATATATATACACCACCACTACACATATATATACACCACCACTACATATATATACACCACCAATACATATATATACACCACCACTACATATATATATACACCACCACTACACACATATATACATCACCACTACACATATATACACCACCACTACATATATATACACCACCACTACACATATATACACCACCACTACATATATATACACCACTACTACACATATATACACCACCATTACACATATATACACCACCACTACATATATAGACACCACCACTACATATATATACACCACCACTACACATATATACACCACTACACATATATATACAGCACCACTACACATATATACACCACCACTACAGATATATACACCAGCACTACACATATATACACTAGCACTACACATATATACACCAGCACTACACATATATACACCAGCACTACACATATATACACCAGCACTACACATATACACCACCACTACACATATATACACCACCACTACACATATATACACCACCATTACATATATATACACCATCACTACACATATATACACCACCACCACACATATATACACCACCACTACACATATATACACCACCACTACATATATATACACCAACATTTCATATATATACACCACCACTACACATATATATATACACCACCACTACACATATATATACACAATCACTACATATATATACACCACCAATACATATATATACACCACCACTACATATATATATACACCAACACTACACATATAAACATCACCACTACATGTATATATACACCAACACTACACATATAAACATCACCACTACATATATATACACCATCACTATATATATATACACGACCACTACACATATATATACACGACCACTACACATATATACACCACCACTACATATATATACACCACCACTACATATATATACACCACTACTTCACATATATACACCACCACTACACATATATACACCGCCACTACATATATATACACCATCACTACATATATATACACCACCACTACATATATATACACCACCACTAAATATATATACACCACTACTACACACTTATACACCACCACTACACATATATACACCACCACTACACATATATATACATCACCACTACATATATATACACCACCACTACACATATATATACACCACCACTACACATATATACATCACCACTACACATATATACACCACCACTACATATATATACACCACCACTACACATATATACACCACCACTACATATATATACACCACCACTACATATATATACACCAGCACTACATATATATACACCACCACAACACATATATACACCACCACTACACATATATACAGCAACACTACATATATATACACCAACATTTCATATATATACAGCACCACTACATATATATACACCAACATTTCATATATATACACCACCACTACACATATATATATATACACCACCACTACATATAAATACACCAACATTTCATATATATACACCACCACAACACATATATATATACACCGCCACTACACATATATATATACACCACCACTACATATATATACACCACCAATACATATATATACACCACCACTACACATATATACACCATCACTATATATATATACACCACCACTACACATATATATATACATGACCACTACATATATATACACCACAACTAGACATATATACACCACCACTACATATATATACACCACCACTACATATATATACTCCACCACTACATATATATACACCACTACTTCACATATATACACCACCACTACACATATATACACCACCACTACATATATATACACCACCATTACATATATATACACCACCACTACATATATATACACCACCACTACACATATATATACACCACCACTACATATATATCCACCACCACTACATATATATCCACCACCACTACATATATATCCACCACCACTACATATATATACACCGCCACTACATATATATACACCACCACTAAATATATATACACCACTACTACACATATATACACCACCACTACACATATACACCACCACTACACATATATATACATCACCACTACATATATATACACCACCACTACACATATATATACACCACCACTACACATATATACATCACCACTACACATATATACACCCCCACTACATATATATACACCACCACTACACCTATATACACCACCACTACATATATATACACCACCACTACATATATATATACACCACCACTACATATATATACACCACCACAACACATATATACACCACCACTACACATATATACACCACCACTACATATATATACACCACCACTACACATATATACAGCACCACTACATATATATACACCAACATTTCATATATATACACCACCACTACATATATATACACCACCACTACACATATATATACACCACCACTACGTATATATACACCAACATTTCATATATATACACCACCACTACACATATATATATACACCACCACTACATATATATACACCAACATTTCATATATATACACCAACACTACACATATATATATACACCACCACTACACAAATATATACACCACCACTACATATATATACACCACCAATACATATATATAAACCACCACTACACATATATACATCACCACTACATATATATACACCACCACTACACATATATACACCATCACTATATATATATACACCACCACTACACATATATATACACGACCACTACACATATATACACCACCACTACATATATATACACCACCACTACATATATATACACCACCACTACACATATATATAAACCACCACTACATATATATCCACCACCACTACATACATATCCACCACCACTACATATATATCCACCACCACTACATATATATACACCACCACTACATATATATACACCACCACTAAATATATATACACCACTACTACACATATATACACCACCACTACACATATATACACCACCACTACACATATATATACATCACCACTACATATATATACACCACCTCTACACACATATACACCACCACTACATATATATACACCACTACTTCACATATATACACCACCACTACACATATATACACCACCACTACATATATATACACCACCACTACATATATATACACCACCACTACATATATATACACCACCACTACACATATATATACACCACCACTACATATATATCCACCACCACTACATATATATCCACCACCACTACATATATATCCACCACCACTACATATATATACACCACCACTACATATATATACACCACTACTACACATATATACACCACCACTACACATATATACACCACCACTACATATATATACACCACCACTACATATATATACACCACCACTACATATATATACACCACCACAACACATATATACACCACCACTACACATATATACACCATCACTACATATATATACACCACCACTACACATATATACACCACCACTACATATATATACACCACCACTACACATATATACAGCACCACTACATATATATATACACCAACATTTCATATATATACACCACCACTACATATATATACACCACCACTACACATATATATACACCACCACTACATATATATACACCAACATTTCATATATATACACCACCACTACACATATATATATACAACACCACTACATATATATACACCAACATTTCATATATATACACCACCACTACACATATATATATACACCACCACTACACATATATATACACCACCACTACATATATATACACCACCAATACATATATATACACCACCACTACACATATATACATCACCACTACATATATATACACCACCACTACACATATATACACCATCACTATATATATATACACCACCACTACACATATATATACACGACCACTACACATATATACACCACCACTACATATATATACACCACCACTAGACATATATACACCACCACTACATATATATACACCACCACTACACATATATACACCACCACTACATATATATACACCACTACTTCACATATATACACCACCACTACACATATATACACCACCACTACATATATATACACCACCACTACATATATATACACCACCACTACATATATATACACCACCACTACACATATATATACACCACCACTACATATATATCCACCACCACTACATATATATCCACCACCACTACATATATATCCACCACCACTACATATATATACACCACCACTACATATATATACACCACTACTACACATATATACACCACCACTACACATATATACACCACCACTACACATATATATACATCACCACTACATATATATACACCATCACTACACATATATATACACCACCACTACACATATATACATCACCACTACACATATATACACCACCACTACATATATATACACCACCACTACATATATATACACCACCACTACATATATATACACCACCACAACACATATATACACCACCACTACACATATATACACCATCACTACATATATATATACCACCATTACACATATATACACCACCACTACATATATATACACCACCACTACACATATATACAGCACCAGTACATATATATACACCAACATTTCATATATATACACCACCACTACACATATATATATACACCACCACTACACATATATATACATCACCACTACATATATATACACCACCACTACACATATATATATACACCACCACTACACATATATACACCACCACTAGACATATATACACCACCACTACATATATATACACAACCACTACACATATATACACCACCACAACACATATATACACCACCACTACACATATATACACCACCACTACACATATACACCACCACTACACATATATACACCACCACTACACATATATACACCACCATTACATATATATACACCACCACTACACATATATACACCACCGCCACACATATATACACCACCACTACATATATATACACCACTACACATATATACACCACCACTACACATATATACACCACCACTACACATATATACACCACCACTACACATATATACACCACCACTACACATATATATACACCACCACTACATATATATACACCAACATTTCATATATATACACCACCACTACACATATATATATACACCACCACTACACATATATATACACCACCACAACATATATATACACCACCACTACATATATATACACCATCACAACATATATTTATACACCACCACTACACATATATACACCACCACTACACATATATATACACCACCACTACACATATATACACCACCACCACTAGACATATATACACCACCACTACACATATATACACCACCACTACATATATATACACCACTACTACACATATATACACCACCACTACACATATATACACCACCACTACATATATATACACGACCACTACATATATATACACCACCACTACATATATATACACCACCACTACACATATATATACACCACCACTACACATATATACACCACCATTACATATATATACACCACCACTACACATATATACATCACCACTACATATATATACACCACCACTATATATATATACACCACCATTACATATATATACACCACCACTACACATATATATACACCACCACTACACATATATACACCACCACTACACATATATACACCACCACTACACATATATACACCACCACTACACATATATACACCACCACTACACATATATACACCACCACTACACATATATACACCACCACTACACATATATATACACCACCACTACATATATATACACCAACATTTCATATATATACACCACCACTACACATATATTTATACACCACCACTACACATATATATACACCACCACAACATATATATACACCACCACTACATATATATACACCATCACAACATATATTTATACACCACCACTACACATATATACACCACCACTACACATATATATACACCACCACTACACATATATACACCACCACTACATATATATACACCACTACTACACATATATACACCACCACTACACATATATACACCACCACTACATATATATACACCACCACTACATATATATACACCACCACTACACATATATATACACCACCACTACACATATATACACCACCACTACACATATATACACCACCATTACATATATATACACCACCACTACACATATATACATCACCACTACATATATATACACCACCACTATATATATATACACCACCACTACACATATATATACACCACCACTACACATATATACACCACCACTACACATATATACACCAACACTACACATATATACACAACCACTACACATATATATACAGCACCACTACACATATATACACCACCACTACACATATATACACCAGCACTACACATATATACACCAGCACTACACATATATACACCAGCACTACACATATATACACCACCACTACACATATACACCACCACTACACATATATACACAACCATTACATATATATACACCATCACTACACATATATACACCACCACCACACATATATACACCACCACTACATATATATACACCACTACACATATATACACCACCACTACATATATATACACCAACATTTCATATATATACACCACCACTACACATATATATACACCACCACTACATATATATACACCACCAATACATATATATACACCACCACTACATATATATATACACCACCACTACACATATATATACATGACCACTACACATATATACACCACCACTACATATATATACACCACCACTACACATATATACACCACCACTACATATATATACACCACCAATACATATATATACACCACCACTACATATATATATATACCACCACTACACATATATATACATGACCACTACACATATATACACCACCACTACATATATATACACCACCACTACATATATATACACCACCACTACATATATATATACACCACCACTACATATATATACACCACCACTACATATAGATACACCACCACTACATATATATCCACAACCACTACATATATATACACCACCACTACATATATACAGCACCACTACATATATATACACGATCACTACACATATATACACCACCACTACACATATATATACACCACCACTACACATATATACATCACCACTACACATATATACACCACCACTACATATATACACCACATACACCATCAGCATTACACACACATACACCATCACCATTACACACACATACACCACCACCATTATATATACACCACCACCATTACACACACATACACCATTGGCATTACACACACATACACCATCACCATTACACACACATACACCACCACCATTACACACACATACATCATCATCATTACACACACATACACCATCACCATTACACACACATACACCACCACCATTACACACACATACACCACCACCATTACACACACATACACCACCACCATTACACACACATACATCATCACCATTACACACACATACACCACCACCATTACACACACATACACCACCACCATTACACACACATACACCACCACCATTACACACACATACACCACTACCATTACACACACATACACCACCACCATTACACACACATACATCATCACCATTACACACACATACACCACCACCATTACACACACATACACCACCACCATTACACACACATACATCATCACCATTACACACACATACACCACCACCATTACACACACATACACCACCACCATTACACACACATACACCATCACCATTACACACACATACACCATCACCATTACACACACATACACCACCATCATTACACACACATATACCATCACCATTACACACACATACACCATCACCATTACACACACATACACCACCATCATTACACACACATATACCACCACCATACACCACCACCATTACACACACATACACCACCACCATTACACACACATACACCAACACCATTACACACACATACACCATCACCATTACACACACATACACCATCACCATTACACACACATACACCACCACCATTACACACACATACACCATCACCATTACACACACATACACCACCACCATTATATATACACCACCACCATTACACACACATACATCATCACCATTACACACACATACACCACCACCATTACACACACATACACCATCACCATTACACATACACCACCACCATTACACACACATACACCACCACCATTACACACACATACACCACCACCATTACACACACATACACCACCACCATTACACACACATACACCATCAGCATTACACACACACACACATACACCACCACCATTACGCACACATAAACCACCACCATTACGCACACATAAACCACCACCATTACACACACATACACCACCACCATTACACACACATACACTACCACCATTACACACACACATACACCATCACCATTACACACACATACACCACCACCATTATACACACATACACCACCACCATTACACACACACATACACCATCACCATTACACACACATACACCACCACCATTATACACACATACACCACCACCATTACACACACATACACCACCATTAGACACACATAAACCACCACCATTACACACACATACACCATCACCATTATACATACACCATTACACACACATACACCACCACCATTACACACATACACCACCACCATTACACACACATACACCACCACCATTACACACACATACACCATCACCATTACACACACATACACCATCACCATTACACACACATACACCACCACCATTACACACACATACACCATCACCATTACACACACATACACCACCACCATTACACACACATACACCACCACCATTACACACACATACACCACCACCATTACACACACATACACCACCACCATTACACACACATACACCATCACCATTACACACACATACACCATCACCATTATACATACACCACCACCATTACACACACATACACCACCACCATTACACACACATATACATATAAACAAAAGTCTTGCTGGAATATTGTCTTATTTCTTTTGGTTTATTATATTTATTCTATTTTTTAATCTTAACCTGAAAGAATAGCACTACTTTAAAGATGACAGAATGGTAAGAGTTAGATGTAAAGTGACTTTAGTGTCTGAAGCTGACTCTGAAGTAGTTTTAATGAGGGATGGCATGAAAGAATTATCTCTTCATTTCACAGCAGCAACACAAACTCTCGTTAACAAACACAAACAAGAACAAATATTTAAAAAAAAAAAAGAGACACAAACAATAAAAATAATAATAAAGGAAGAAAAGAATTCTTTGGAGTTAGAGAAGTCAATCAAATTCAAGAGATCATAAATTGAGAATTAATTCTGCCAAGTTTAAATCTAAAAGAAAGACTCCCTTACTACTACTACTACTATTACTACTAACACTAGTCTCACCAGCAACTACCACCCACACCCCTGCCTCCTCCCTTCTGCTACTAAATCTAATACAAAAGGTTTGAATATGAAAACATAGAGAGCCATTATGAAATATATTGATAATATAACAAAAAATGAACAATATATAGAGCTCTATATCTATATGTGTGTGTTCACGTGTGTTCAGAGTGAAAATAGACACAGACTTGGCTGCGTGCTTAAAGAAGTTTACTTTGCTGCAATTATACTGTTCCTAATTCCATGCAACTGTGTGGAACCTTGGCCAGGAAAGTATTTTCTACCATAACCCCAAATTCTCTGATCTGCCCATGATACAGGAAAGAGAGCAAATAACTGAAGCTAATGAAAATCAAGAATTAACTTCACCATACGATGGTTCAAAAGAATACAAGAAAGACAATTGCACTAGGGGAACAAATTTCAAACCCCCGGAGGTTGTGATGTGCTGAATTCAAAGCATTTTCTGGACACATATTTTGTTCAGGATTGAACATGATTGTCATATTTATCAGAGTCATATGACTGTGACCTCACAACCCCATCACCCCATTTATAATTATGTTATTTGATACACCTTTTCTCTACAGTAATTGCCTTCTGACTCAGTCTATTAGTGGTCACTCCTCTCAGGACAGGCTTAACTTGACACTCCTCTCAGGAGGGGCTTAACTTGACAGCTATTTCTACTCATTTCAAAAAGCTAGATAGGCTAAAAGACAAAAGTCAGTCTGGAGAAAGAAGATGTGGAAGCTAACAGAACCTACTGCAGATAACAAATTCAGAGAAATCCTACATGGCACCTGATAGTAAGGAAGAGGAGATGGAGACATATAACAGAGAAAAACTGGGAATTCCTATGGGACAACCTCCTGGAAGCCACAAACCAAGTATGTGGCTGGAGCAAGGTCCCAGCAAGATGGATGGTGATGTGGTGGTGGAATAAGGTAAATAGAGCTATAAAAACAAAGAGACAAGCCTGGAGAGACTGGAATAATACCAAAGAGAAGAGAGGCCAGGAAACAGGTATACCTAGCAAGGGCAGAGGCAGAAAAGATGTTTGCACATCTTCGCTATTGTGAAGATTGAGGAGTGAAGTATTTCGGATTGCGAGACAGTGTGATAGAGAAAATTGTGAGAAGTATATTTGAAATGATAGTGGAGCACTTGCACTGTCTGATGCCAAAAAGAAAGCAGCATGGAAGACTTACTAAGAGAGACTGCTGAATGAAGAGAATAAATGGGACAGCAAGGAACTACCCCATGCAGACCCAACTGAGGGACCAGCTATACAAGTTGACAACCATGTGGTAGATAAAGTAATTAAAGGCATAGAGGTAGGAAAGGCAGCTGGATCATCTGGTATAGTTGCTGAGATGCTAAAAGTATCTGGCATGGTAGGATATGTGCTAGTCTGACGTATAGTTAATCAAGTAGTACAGGAAGGTGTCATATGCTATGACTGGTACAGCAGTATCATTGTAAACTGCTACAAGGGCAAAGGAGATGGACTAGAGAGAAGTAAATACTGAGACATCAAGCTGATGGACCAGGTCATGAAAGTTGCTGAAAGGATTATAGCACAACTAATTATTGAAAAATCAAGTTAAATGAGATGCAGTTTGGATATATGCCAGGCAGGGGTCCTACTGATGCTCTCTTTCTGGTGAGACAACTACAGGGAAGGTACTTAGCTAAGATTAAGCCTCTCGTCTCCCCTTTTGAAAATTGGGATTATCACTCCCGATTGCCATTTCTTAGGTGCCCTTCCAGAAATCCAGGCTACCCGGCACACACAACTCAGCCAGAGCATACTTTCTCTATTTCAGGTTTTTAACATCTCGTGCCAGATAATATCTTCCTCAGCGGCCTTGCCGCATCTGAGCTCTTTGACTGCACTTGTGACCTTAGCCTCCGAGAGATTAGTCACCACTCCCAGATACAGCTCGTTTACATCAGAAGATGCTGTTGTGTTTGGTTATCTGCAATTTGAAACAACCTCAAGCCAAAGAAGCCCTCAAATCTGGCAAGTTCAGGGTGACCTACAGGATAAAGTGGGAACAGTTGGTGGATAAGAAAGTCAGGACCAGGTGTGCAGATACTATTGCATCCAAATTCAGAGAACTCTTTGAGCAAACTGAGGATGTTGAGACGGACTGGAGATTGTTCAGCTCAGCAGTTTCTGCTTCAACAGTTAAATGATAGTGTAGGCAATCAAATTAGCAGTGGAGGAGAACGTACTGAAAATGTGATAACCAGGATCAGTAGAAGCTGGAAATGATCATACATATATAATGTTACGTGTATCCCAGGTTTTAGAATAGGTACACCATATCACTGCATGTCATAAGAGGTGACTAAAAGGGTTGGTGTAAGGTAGGGCATCCAGCTGGAAAAACAGTGTCTCAAAACATCCTGTCCAACTCAATCGTTTTTAGTGTCTCCTCCATGACTGGTAGACCTAGCCAAAAGTGAACTCTGCTAAAAGCACCAAAGGACAAGGTGGTGGTGATAGACTGGGTGGTGGATTAAGCCTAGCACCCAAGAAGGCTACAGCATGATTGGAAAACAACACAGAACAAATACAGCATAGCATCTCATCTGACACTTTTAACAATTCCCTCAACTCACCTCCTTAGACTGGTATCGATCGCAACAAAAACAAAAGGCAAAGTTGATCCCAGTGGAATTTGAAAATCTCAATAAAAATCTCATTATACCATAAATGTTAATATGAGATTTCAGTTGGTCAACACCAACATAATAAAATATCTAGTTACAAAAATATAAATATTGAGTTACAAATATATAAATAAGTTACAAATACTTTACTGAACACTGCCAAATTCTTGATTATATTGGAATTTAAGTGAAATACATAGACAGTTGTCTACCCATCAGAAATATAGTGATGAACAAATTTAATATTTCTTTTGGACTTAGTCAGAATCTGTTGTTTTATTTTTACTGCAGTAAAACCAGCCAACAAGGGAGCCTCTATGTGGTTTCTTAACCTGCTTGAAATAACAGCCAAAATCCGCTGCCAATCACATCCTACTATCTTTAAAAAATAAAAGGCGAGATAATGGACACTGTAATCTTTGACCCCCCCCCCCCCTCACGACAAAAAAAAAACAAAAAAAAACAAGAACAACAAAAACATGAGTATGGTTATAATTAGAATGCCATTGATCAGATGTTGTTAACCCAAACAGAGTTAAACTGAGGCTAAACAATAATTTTAGTGAGATTTCTTTAACCCATTAATTATCATACTTCTAATAAAAGACACTGCTCATGATATTAAATAACAAAGAATTTGGAAGGATTTACTTAATATAACTTTCTCATTATTGAGTTGCTATTTGGAACATAACTTAAAGAGTGGGTGGTTGGGGTGGTATATTGGAAATTATAATTTCCACTATAACTTAAAGGTTTTTACATAATATTATGATGGAAGGATTTTAGGTATCATAAAACCAGGAGTAGTTTCAGGAAGTTTGGTATCAAAAGGGTTAAGAAATAAGTATTTTTGCTTAAGCTATGCAATCACTTCCAAATTCGCACAATCCCTGACACTAAGAATTCCTTTCTTTTACTCGACTACTGATTTGAGTTTAGTATTGAATATATTTTGGCATCATATCATGGTTTCTCTCTTTTGGTAGACAGTCTATTCTGAAATCCATATTTTCTATTCTGCACATAAAACTGAAGCTTTTTACCCATGACTCAATGTATCATCATCATAATTATTCAATCAAATTGAATATAGATTGAATTGGGCCAATAACATAACTGGTACATATTTTATTGACCATGAAGGGATAATAGGCAAAGTGGCGCTTTGTAACATGAACTGGGAACATTTTTTATGGCATCAGTACTACCATCTTACAGGGTTGACTGGATGCTTTCTGCTGTGGCACCAGCATGACCACCTTACAGGAGAGACAGGGTGCTTTTTGTTGTAACACCAACACTACTACTGTACAACGTGGACTGGGTGCTTTGTCATGGCATCAGCACTATGGGAGAGCAAGCAATGTGTTATGGGGGTGACCTTAGATATTATAACTGCTGGCATGCAATAATAATTTCTTACACAGGCACAAAGCCACAAATTTGGGGTGTGTGCAAGGAGAAGTCAATTATATCAACCCCAGTACTTGACTGGTACTTTATTTTATTTACCCTGGATGACTGAGGAGCATAGTTAACCTCAGCAGGATTGGAACTGTAAAGATAAAGAAATGAAATAAACAGTGTAAATTTTGCTTGGTATGCTAATGATTCAGCCAATGGTTATTTCACCCTTTAGCATTTAAACTGGCTGTGTTCAGCCAGAATTTTCGCACCTCTTTCTGTTCAAACCAGCCGTAACTGGCCACTCATACTGATATTAAGGTATTGTTCTCAAAATAAATAATATCAAAATCTCATAGATTCAGTATTATGTGAGATAAAGCCTTTACTGTGAAAATACAATAGTATATATAGAGTAATGTGAATGCTAAAGAGTTAAATGTAAAAAATCCGTAAGCTTGTCTAAGCTTTCAAATTTGTCATTTCATTTCCATAAGACTGTAGAATTTTGAAGCATCAAGCGTTACTAGCAACTTTATTAAATCGATTCAAATTTAATTTCAAAATTAATTAAACAAACATGGCCACATAATGGTAAAAAGAAAAACTGAATGAAATGAAAATTGTTACCAGTTTTCTATCATCTCTTTCAATGCATTACATGGGCGTTGGATGATTTCTCCAGCTGCTATGCGGTTGATGACCACTTCATCTAACCTTCGAATTACAGTGGGAAGTTTTTCATCAGAAGCCATTGCTATAATGAAATAATAAGAAATAAAAAAACAATTTAAAATAAAATGGTACTCAGCAAACCAAAGTAAGCAATAAATAGTAATAGCAAGTACACATACACACAAATACATATATATCACCTTCACCACCAACTTTTAATATCCATTTTACCTGCTAGCAAGGGTATGTATGTATGTATGTATGTATGTATATATATGTATGTGTGTATGCATGTATGAGTGTATATATATATATATATATATATATATATACACACATACATGTAGATACATTTATGTCTGATATATATATATGTCTGGGTGAAGGTGAAAGCAGAAATTCTTTGCTTAAACGTTAATCTGTACTAATAATAAATATTTTATTTATACTTTTTTTTATTATATATATACAATCCTAATCAAGCTCTCTCCAGATTGTGGTCTTCGTAATTATTATTACTATATATACATATATCATTACCATTCTTTTTACATCCACTTTTTACCTGTATAAATCAGGACTAGATTTTTTAAGGCATATTTTCTACAGTTGGATGCCCATCCTGACACCAACGCAGAGCTTATTTTTTTAATTACATAAATATGTATATGTCATCATTTAATGTCAGTTTTCCCGGCTATTAAAGGTTGGATGAGACTTCACAAACTAAGTCAGTATTTAATTAGAACTTCCGAACTCTCAGACAGTTGAAGAGTATGCTTTTCATTTACAGATGTTCTCACACTCTACAGAATGCACTGGGTATATTTTATCATGTTACTAGTACTAGAGAGGTTTTTATGTTTTCAACACAGTTGAATATTCCTTCCATATGTATGAATAAATACTGAAGTTAATTGGAAGGGTTTCCAGTCATGGAAACCATGCAAAATTTGGGTCCCTGGCCTGTCGGTGAGGGGACAGTAATTCCAATTAAGACTTGGTCCATGATGATCCACTTAATTCATGCTTGCATGAATCATTTCATGACCACTTTTCCATACTTACATGGGCTGCATGGGTCGTTTCTAGTACAGCACAAGCTTCTCTCTTGCTCTGCTCATTACATCTGATTCCTCTTATAACTAGTTTTTCTCTTACTTCATTCATGCTCCTTCATTTATGCACAAGTAATACTGCTCATTCATCAAAGCAGTACTTGCCTCTATCAACCACTTAAATAGATCCTTCCTGGGATTGGATGTTCTTACTGCCAACTATCCCTAGACATCTATCACATGCATTCTTGTTTGGGAACTGATTATACTCCATCTTGCAGACATTATTTAATTAACTGTTTAGACACAAGGTCAGCAATTACCCAGTACATTACTGGTACTTTATTTTATTGACCCTGTAAGGATGAAAGGCAAAGTTAACCTCGGCGGAATTTGAACTCAGACTGTAAAGGGACGTAACTATGCTAGAAAGCATGGCGTCCAACCCTCTACCGATACTGCCAATCCACCGTATTTGAATTAAATAATGAAACATTTAGAGAGATTAACTAAAATTATTAATTGTTTCAATATTAAGATAGCATTTATAACAGAAAGAACGAAAGGTTTTATATCAAATTATGTGGTCAGATTTTATTTTAAGTAGAGAAACCCTGTAAACTAGGTAGTTTCATTTCATAGAACCAGAAGGGGTTTGGGGCTGGTTGGTATCAAAAGGATTAAAAAAAAGGAAATAAATGTTAATAATATAATTAGATACATTATTCAATGTTTTCTAATTTTTAAAGAGTCATGGGATAATGCAGTCCTAGCTACAGTGTCTAAAAATAAAATATTTTTAATGGGATTATTATGGCTGGAATGCTTTTGATCATAGTTCTTGTTGAAGGGTGATCTGGAACAAAAACAGCGGATTCCTTGTGCAAAAATGAAATACAAAATTAACAACAAAACTTAGTGACTAATAAATAATTCTGTCGTCATCTGCTTGCAGTGCAATGTTAGGGTATAATTTAGAATAGATTCTTTTAATAAAATGGACAAAGGAAGAAGGGTCGTCAACATGATATTTGTAATATACACGAATGGCAAAATGTAAACAAACTAAGTGAGAAATTAGGAATAAGAGGGATCAGATGCAGTTTACTTGAGAGAAGATTGTGTTGGTATGGTCATGTGATGTATATAAAAGACAGCTGTATAAAAAAGTGCAGGGCGATCAAAATTGATGGAAGCTATGGAGTAGGTAGACCCAGAAAAACCTGGAACGAGGTGATAAAAGCTGACCTTGCACACTTGCACCTCTCTAAGATCTTTGGTGCTATGCAGTAATACAGAAGACCTACCTTCCCTTAAGTAAAAACTTAAACCTACAGTCAGTAGGCATCTCTTAACCCAATATACACCCCAATTGCCCCCACCACTATTTCTCTGTAAAGTTATGTTGGTACCTCAGAAAATCCAACCCACACTAAAGTGGTCATGTAGGTGTCATGACAAAAATCACCCAGCCCACACTGTAAAGTGGACATGTAGGTACCACAGAAAAAAGCACTCAGCTACACTGTAAATGTGGATGGCGCTAGGAAGAGCATCCAGCCATAGAAAACCAGCCAGAAACAGTCCTATACGAGCGAGACACAATCATCCAACCCAACTTGCTTCAAGTGGGACAAACCCATCTGACCCATGCTAGCGTGGAAGATAGACATTAAATGATGATGATGATGATATATATATATATCATCATCATCACCATTTTACGTCTGTTCTTCCACGCTAGCATGGGTTAGACGAGTTGTCCTGTTGTGGGTAGTGTCCAGTCGACTGACCTTGTCTTGTCCGTATGGGAACTGATTCTGGCTTAATTTCTACAGCTGGATACCCTTCCTAACACCAACCTCATTTACAGTGAGTGCTGGGTGCTTTTTTCTGTGGCGCCTACATGTCCACTTTACAGTGTGGGCTGGGTGCTTTTTTGCCATGGCACCTCCACGACCACTTTGCAGGGGGGGGGGGGGATATTGTTTATATGCTTCAGTTTCGGCTTGTACCCGTGGGAAGGTAATTGGGTAAGGTTGTATATACATATATATAGTAATAATAATAAATGTGAAGACTAAAATCCAAAGAGGGCTCGATAAGGATAAATATATATCAAATATATAAGAACCCTAGAGCAAATATTTATATATATATATATATATATATATATATATATATATATATAGAGAGAGAGAGAGAGAGAGAGAAGAGGGGGATACTCAGATACTCAGCAAAAAATTTTAAACTAACTTAATACCACCAGCAACATTAAAATTTGTTTAACCATTTTGATATCAAGCTGCCTGAATTTGCCCCTGGTTCTTTCACACCAAATTCTTTATTTGAAAGTATTCATATTTATCTGAAAACCTCTAATCATAATTTTTGTAAGAACTTTTAAGTTATATTGCAAACACCAGTTTAATAATGAGAAAATTCATTATTTTCCTACATCCCTCAAAGTTTTTGCTTATTTTCAAAATGATTTGAAAATCATAGTCAGCATCATTCATTAGAAATAATACAAGACTGATTAAATGTGTTGGAGTCTGAGAGTTGTCCCTCTGGAGTTGATGAAATTAGTACAAAAGCATGTATTAGACTTAATTCACATTTTCTGGTATTGTGCCAATGTTAGATATCACTATTAAACAAAGAATTAAGAGCCAAGCTTCAAGATTGGACATTATCCATTTAGCAGAGGAATGGAAAATATATCAGAATTTGGCAATATAAATATTTCATACCACTATGATATTAGATTTAGTAAATATTATGACATTAATTTACTCCTTGTGTGATGTTATAGTTTGTCTTGGAGTTACAACAATAATGAGATCAACAATGTGATAATTATGGTGAGTAATCAAAGGAGTGTCTACAAGGTTGCTTAACTTGCTGGAAATAACAGCCTAATCTCCCTCAAACAACAACCTATCATCTTAGAAAATATAGAAGATACAGTGGAACCTCGGTTCATGAATGCCTATCACCATGAACAAATTGGTTCATGAACAATTTTTCCAAACATAAAACATCTTGGTTCACGAACAGTGTCTTGACTAATGAACATGCAAGCAGGCAACAACAGTGGTGACAAGCTTGGAGTTTCAGCAGGAAAATGTCACTTGCTGTGTAGTTAGTTACTACAGTGATATTTATCTGTCTTTCACATACAGTCTCTCTCTTACTGTATTTCTTTTTCAACATTTAGTATGGGGAAAATAGTTTTGGTTTACGAACATTTTCGGTGATGAATGGCCTTCAGGAATGAATTAAGTTCTTGAACCAAGGGTCCACAGTATTAGATAAGGTAGTCCAAGATTCTCTGCTTGAAAATATAATGAAATTGACATGACTGGATTACCCTTGACCATCAGTCTTCTCAATCAGAGCTGACTTGGCATTAAGTAACATCAACATGAACAATTATGGTTTCTAAGTTTGGTACAAGGCCAGAAAATTTATGGAAAGGGTAAAGTCAACACAATTAAATCTAATACTTGACTGGTACTTATTTTATAAAATTATGAAAGTGAGATTTAACTCAGAATATAAAGGACTAGAGCTAAATAATTGTTTCTACTTTTGGCACAAGGCCAGCAATTACCCAGTGCATTACTGGTACTTTATTTTATTGACCCCGGAAGGATGAAAGGCAAAGTTAACCTCGGCAGCATTTGAACTCAGAAACTAAATAATATAAGGTATTTTGTCTGGTGTTCTATTGTTAGTGTTAAACAATAACCTTCAAGTCATACTCAACCCTTTAGAAAAAGAAAGACACAATGAACTATGTAGTCTCTGATATACAAAGAACAGGGATGGTCATGGTTGAAAAACCTTTGATCATATTCCAATTCAATCAGAGTCTTTCATTATCATATTTCTAATAGAAGATACTATGGTTTTTGTATAATTTAAAAAATAATCAAGGATTTAGAAATATAACTAAGTTTCTAATTATTAAGCTGGTGTAGAGTGATGGATTGGCAATATTGGTAAAATATCAGATAAAATGCTTTGAGGTGTTTAGTTATGACCTTCTATGTTCTGAGTTTAAATCCAACTGAGGTCAGCTTTGCCTTTCATCCTTCTGGGGTTGATAAAATAAGTACCAGTTAAGTACTGGGGTTGATATAATCAGCTTTCCCTGCCCCCAAAATTGCTGGCCTTGTGCCAATGCTAGAAAGAATTATTAAGCTGGCATTTGAAGCATAAATTAACAAAGTTTCTTACATAAAATTATGATGGAAGGTTTCTAGATAAATATAAACATTTTTTAATAGTTTAGTAATGTAGAACTAGAGGGGTAGCTGTTTCAGGAAGTTTGGTAACAAACGGGTTAAATAATAACTACAACCACAAGCAGTAAGATAGCAATCTCAATCAGTGTTCAGATCCAGAGGCTGAGTAAATTGAGATAACTGATTGACCCTAGTCTGAGATTGAACCAGGTGGATCTGGTTCTTATTCCAAACAGTTAGATGAACTGAAGTGATGTAGAATAAAGTGTTATGATCCAAAATACAATACAAAGACTGTAGAAAGTTTTAACTCAAAACTGATAAGCAGGAAGTGTAATATTTTCTCCTCAAGTCACTCACAAGTGTGTAATAATTTCTTACATTAGCACAAATCCACAAATATATAATACAAAAGTCCAGTGGAACCCTCAACTACAATAAATTAAAACCTCTGGATTAGAAGAATGAAATTTACCCTTTTTTATGCCATAATCATTCTCAATGAAAATTTTCTGTGAATTGTGTTAACACTACCATTTTTTTCAAACTGTTTTCTACTCAATAACTCTAAATACCTAAATACCTTGTCTCCTTTGTTTGATTTACGAAATAAAGGAAACAATTTGATACAGACATGAAACAATAGTATTTTGAACTATCATTTAGAGGTGAAAGGCAAAGTTGACATACATTTGAAACTGAGAGAGCAAACCTAAATACCACAATATATACAGTCTATAAGCCAATGAAGGAACCTCTGTAGAGTTAAAAATAACACCCAAATCCCCCTCAAATGATACAAACAGTTTTAAAAAGGACATAATACAGTATGGCTGAAAAGATGCAGAATGGTCATGGTGGGAATGGCTTTGATCATAGGTCTGTTCAATCAGAGCTGATATGGGGTAACAACAGCAACAATCATTATTATTACAAGCATGATAAAAGTGACTGAGTGGAAGAAATGTTAGGACAAACAGGAATAAATTCTACTTGACTGTGTTTATTTAGATTCTCTTATTTAAAGGTTCTGTCCCTCAAAATTATGATCTCTCACAATGAAGTAAAAAAAATTGTAGTAAAGACCGAAGGAATAGCAATGTTTTAAGAAAAATGAGTGTAGTACGCTCCACTGATGGAAAAACATATATGCATTGCCCAACTGGAACAGAACTGCAAAGGCCAGACAATATTCCAGATACTAAGTGCACAACCTTATTCAACACAATCATTACCTGCCATGATAGTCAAAAGGATAATAATTAGCATTACAGTTCATTCATGGTGCTGATTTTGATCTGACTGCATGGAATCTTGGGCAAGTATCTTAGCTTCAACCAATATCTTCTTTCCATCATTCATCTCTATTGCAATTCATCATTTCACCACTTTTTCTTGCTATCCATTATTTCTACTCTTTTACTATCACCTATCTTTATTGTTATCCTTCAACCCTCCATGTTTTCTTGCATTTCTCCCTCTTCTATCACTATTTGTTGACATACATCTTCCTCACACCACCCCACTCCTTCCATCACTTTGCCTCCCTCAGATCACTCCCTCTTCACATATCATACCACCAGTAGTCTTTCAATTCAACCTTCCATCACGCTGCACATGCTGTTTTCCTAAACAATCTCCTTACCAACAACCAGCAGGCTGTTGTCTATCACTGTCTCTTTTTTATTACTCCCCTCCTACCACCCTCACAATGCTATTATTCTATTCCCTCCACCCCACTCATATCTGAGCTCTTTCTTCTGTCACCTTCATGGTCCTCACACACTTCTATTCACTCTGTTAGTTATGTTAGACAGGGAGCTTTAGTCATTCTGGTGCTTGTGCTGCCATAATATGCACCCAATACACTTGGTAAAGAGGTTAGCAGGGCATCCAACTGAGAAATCATGCCAAATTAAACAGTGAGAATGATGTTCCTCCAAATAAAAACTGACCTAGACTGTGATGACATGTTCAACCCATGCCAGAATGGAAAGTGGACATAAAATGGTTATATATGTATTCCAACCCTTGCTGTCAGGGAAAATGGATGTTAAATGATGATGATGATGAGGATATTATATATATTGCTGACGACACAGATACATACACACAAAACACACATAGAATCACATACACAGAGGAAACAACAATCCTGTTAATATGAGAGAGAGAGAGAGATAGGTGGACGGTTAAGATGTAATTTTAGTTGTGAGTGTTTTCAGCTTGAATAAGTTTTATGCTATATATTCAGATTTCTCAGAATAGCCAAAACCAAGAATTGAGAAACTGATGGAATGGTGTCAATGACCAAACACTGGCCAAATCACTGACTGACATTGCTTGTAACTTCATTTTTATATAATATATCGTAGAGAGTCTTGTTGACCTGTGATTTGTGCTAGAGAAGACCCACACGCCAATACAAACAGTGCAATGTTAAATGTAAATCGTGGTGAGAGAAAGAAGACTGTTTGTAATGGAGAGGACCTTCTTTGATCATGATCATCATTTTATGTCTGCTTTTCCCTGCTTGCAAGGGTGGGACGGGTCCTATTCAGCACAGCATCTCTCCATT
The DNA here is from genome assembly GCA_964016885.1 of Eledone cirrhosa. NCBI lineage: Eukaryota > Metazoa > Mollusca > Cephalopoda > Octopoda > Eledonidae > Eledone > Eledone cirrhosa. The sequence goes on from OZ024740.1 coordinate 414,925,639, forward strand.
TGTCACGGTCCTTCATCATCTCCTCTGTGAGCTTCAGCGATCTGAGGTCTGCTTCACCACCTCCGCCCATGTTTTTCGTGGTCTTCCTCTACTGCGTCTTCCTTCTACTGGGATTTCTTGGCACTTCATTACCCAGCGGTCATCCTCCCTGCGCATCACATGTCCATACCATCGCAGTCTTCTCTCCCGTACACTACAACTTATGATGACAATGATATGTATATATTTATGTGTATATTTTTCAGAGAAGGATGTAAATATTGACAACACAACCACAAAATCAGGGATCATCAAATGAAGACCATTTATGAAATTTGTTCTGCACCAATTTACAGATACTCCCTTGTCACTCTCACCATCAGAAATGTAAAGAACCAGTGATTGGGTAATAGGAAAACCATATCCAATGATCTTTTTGTTCATTAATTGTAATATAAAATAGAGATTGAAACAAATAAATTGGTGTAAAACATAGAACATTGGATAGTTGTTTGTATCAACAGATCTGACTCCACAGATTTGTTCAGGTATGTTATAAACTGATATCAATTGACCCCAACCATCCGCCTTTGCTGAAATTAATCTTATTTTAACCCTTTAGCATTTAAACTGGCCGTATCTGACCAGAATTCTCTCATCTCTTTCTGTTCAAACCAGCCGTAACTCGCCACTCATACTTATATTAAGGTATTGTTCTCGAAATAAATAACATAAAATTGTCGTAGATTCGATCATATGAAATAATTATGTAAGATAAAGCTTTTACCAAAAAAATACAATAGTAAATATAGAGTAATATAAATGCTAAATTGTTAAAGAAAATAATGCTAACATGCTTAACATTAAAACACTACATGGTTAGAAAGTTTGCCTTACAACTACACATTTTGGGGCCTCAATCTCACTGTGGTGCCTTGAGTAAGTTTCTTCTGTCATAGCATCTGGTCAACTAAAGCCTTATTAGTGAATCTGTATGGCAGCTGTCTGGAGGGTCCTTCCTATTCTTGGATAGTAGATATAATTTGTTTACTTTTTTAACATCCCTACCTGTCCCTTGTGTGTACTTAGCGAAAGTCTAATCTGTTGCAAGTATTCAGGCCAGGTCTCCAGTTTGATGATAAACACATCTTTTCCTATCATCCCACCAGTCTTAGAGGTTCTGAAAAAGGATCTGTAATTCTCTCTAATACGTAATTTAATAACGTCTAATAACGCCATTTAAAAAAATCAGAATGTCTGGTCAAGCTGACCTATAATCAAAGGCATTTCATCCATGAATGACCATCAAACACATATATTTTCTTTTTTTTTAATGAAGGTTATAATTTGAGGGAAATCTGGCTGTTATTTCTAGCAGATTGAACAACTATATAGAAGCTCCTGGTTGGCTCACCCTACTCCTATAATTGTATGGACAGTAGACTAGCAGAAATGGTAGAGTATTGGAAATAATTGTTTCTACTTTAGGCACAAGGCCAGCAATTTGAGAGGGGGGGGGGGAGGAGTTGATTGAATCAACCCCAGTACTTACTGGTACTATATTTTATCGACCCCAAAAGGATGAAAGGCAAAGCTAACCTCGGTGGGATTTTAACTCAGAATGTAAAGGGCCGTAACTTTCTGCCACAAAGCATGTTGTCTGATGCTCTACCGATACTGCCAATCAACTGCACAGTATTGGAAATAATACAGCATTTATATTTTCATTTCAAATCCCACCAAAATTAGATTTGCCTTTAATGCACCCCACAATGTAATAAAATAAATACCAGTCAAGTACTAATATAGTATAATAGACTATTCTCCTTGCCAAGATTTGTGGCCTTGTAACTATGTTCGAAATGCTTTGTAATTGCTACTACTATTATTATTATTATTAACAACAGCAGTTGTAGCTTTTGAGTTTTTATTGTTATTAATCTAAGTTCTGCATTAGAATTTTCCAATTAGATTTAATTTTTCATTTTAAATGTTCACCAAATGAGAAAACCAAATTTTAGACTGTACATATTCTAAACATATTTAATATGGAATAAATCTCAGAAGTGAATAAATTGAAAGAAAAAAAGGAGAGAGAGAGAGAAAGTGAAGGAAATGAAGGGAATAAAAAGAAGTGAGTTTAAATCACCAAATACACATTTTCAGTTAAACATGAAAAGATGCAAATGTTTCTACTTAGAAAGTTTTTGATCCATTGGAAAAATGGATTATCTAAGTTGGATTGAAACAAGTAGGATTTATGTTCTGTGTGTTAAAACTGAAGGCAAAGCTTTTTATGGAATTCTTCTCTTATTAAATCAGTTTTCTTTTAGATGACAAACATTAAAAGTATAATTAAAAAATATGAATGCCACTGGTATTACTGTCCTTATTGTTCACCTGACTCAAGAATACAAAGAGCTGGAACAAGTACCTCAGCATTTGGTCTCACACTAACTATTTTGCTAATTCACGGCATTAACTTAAATCCTGTACCACAAGAAACCACATTAGCAAGAAATTCTTCTTCCTCATCTACATATTCCTGAGAGGATCAGGGGGGCAGAGTTACCAGGCATGCCTCCCAGAGGGTTCTATTGGAACTGTTTCCAAATGATTTGGCTGGATCCCTAAGCAAAACCACCCAAAATGAAGGATACCATCAAACCATCTTGGGCATGGTCTACCGCTTCGTTTCCTGCTGGTTTGCTTGTAAAATCTGTCCAGTGATCTTTTTCCTTAGACATTCTAATCCCCTCTCAATAGTACTGGAGCTGTGATCTTTTGATGTTGAGAAGTATCAGCTTTACCTAGAAAGAGACTGATCTTTGATCTACTTACTCTATCAAATAATGTTAATCCAGAGCCCCCTTGGAAGGACCCTATTTCAGCTGCTTGTATTTGCAATTGTTTTCTTTCGGTCATAACCCAAGATTAATGATCACAGGTTAGGGTAAGCATGAATACTGAACTGAAGATAGCAAGTTTGGCTTTTACACCTATCTCCCTTTTGATAATCGAGTGCTGAAGCTGGTGTATTATTGTACCATTTCAAGCTATTCTTGCATTTAATTCAGCCTCCTGCCTTCCATCACTCATAAAAATGGCCCTGGGATTACTGAAACTTATCCATCTGTTTTAGTGTAACTCACATGCAGAGCGCATTGCACAAGCTTTCTTGAAAGAATAAATGTTTCAATCTTCATAGAACTGATTTTCATTCATGCCATACAGCACTCAGCAGCAAATCTATTCAGTACAGGCCAATGATTATCTTCTGATGAGTTAAGTAGCACCATGTTGTCTGCAAATATTGGCCGGTAACAAAACTAGCGAGTGTAGAATTGGTTGGCTGAAGACATTCTTGAAAAGCACAAAACAGCACTATGACTACCAGCAGTTGAAGATCCTGTCTTTTATTTAGGACATCATTATCCAATATGTCCTTCCCTCTTAACCCTTTAGCATTTAAACCAGCCATATCTGGTCAGAATTCTCTCACCTTTTAAGGTATTGTTCTCAAAATAAATAATATCAAAATCTCATAGATTTGATATTATGTGAGATAATTATGTGAAATAGTGTTTACCGTAAAAATACTATAGTATATATAGAGTAATGTGAATGCTAAAGGGTTAAAATTGGACCCAGGCAAGCACTGCTTTGTTAATTTTCCCTAAAACAAAACATTGCTATTGTCAAGCCAATATGGCAGCCTTGAAATGGTCACTCAACCATCTAGAAATAGTAGCCACATTTTTCTTTAAATCACAGCCTTAAAAAGACTACATTGATTAGATACACGATGCTAGAAAAAACAAACAAAAAAAAATGTGATACTCGTGGCTGGAACATTTTGGATCCAACCAATCTGCTGAATCAGGACTGGAAGATGGACGTTAAACGATGATGATGACCTGAGGTTAAACAACAACAACTCCAACAATATTGGCTATTGTAATTCAATATTTTTACAGACTAAACACTCTCAGTAAATATGGTAATACATTTTCTATCAATTATGAGCAAAACATTTTGAAGAATAAAGAAAAATATCAAACTTTAATGTTAATTATAAAATTATTTTTGTGGCATTCGATAATTTTTAATGGTTTTAATGTTATTTTCTTTTGTTTAATTCCAAGATTATTTTAGAAATTCACTTAATCATTTTCACATTGAAAATGAACTTTAATCATTGAAACAGTATTGGGCTATAGATTTCAATACATTGTAGAGAAAGATTTGAAGGTTAGGAGTTTCAATGAATGGCCAGTTTTCAAGAGTTAGAATAAAACAAGTAAACACACACTAGTCTTG
>OZ024740.1:414930137-415110137 GCA_964016885.1 Eledone cirrhosa
AGTCATAGCACAACAAACTCTTTTGTGCTTGTGCCAAGAAAATTGCACCCAGTACACCCTGTAAAGTAGTTGGAGTTAGAAAAGGTGTCAGTTATAGAAACAATCCAAAAAAGGACTGAAAAGATTCTTCAGTTGTGTCAAGGGTGTGACAACCTCCCTTTTGAAGATGTTGCAATAAAACTCACTCAGTATACTCTGTAAATTGGTTGGTGACAGGAAAGGCATAATCAATTAGTCTGTGTATTTGATTATCATATATACTCAAAGTTTATTTTGTGCAAATGTCAACCCTAACTTTTACCTGTAATACATTTGCTAGTTGAAGGATTATCTTGTGTATAAATGTTTGTCAGGAAAAATATTTTCCACCGTTATTATTTGTTCACACACTGGCCTTGTGCCAAAAAGTAGAAACAATTATTTGTTCACACAAAAATTGTTTTGGATTCTCCCAAGTTCATTATCAAAGAAAAACAGCAATTACTGTACTTTAATTAGAGCAATATAAAATACACAACAACATCATTTTTTTAAATGTGCTAGGCCATATGCATTTACCAGTATAATTCACTATAATTCCTTAGTTGTGTTTTGTTGTTGTTTTTTAACCTTTATTCCGTTAAGAGATTATTTGGAATTCTGCTGTATGAATTGTGCCTCAAAAGTAGTATCCATCTCATACCTGACCCTTGAAATTTAACCTAAAAATCTGGTCTGGTAATTATTAGCATTTGTTATATTCTGGTTTATGATTATCATAATTGTTTTATAATCCATTGAAATATTCAAAGTCAAAATGGTTGTTATTCTGGTTCTCTTGCAGATCGACTGGTTGAATCATCTGCCTTGAAGAAGGCTCTAGAAGTTGTATATGAAGCTTATTTACCAAAGAATTCCCATCCATTTCTTTACATCAGTTTAGAAATAGCACCCCAAAATGTTGACGTTAATGTCCACCCAACCAAACATGAAGTCCATTTCCTCAATGAAGATAGCATTATTGAAAGTGTACAAAAAGCTGTTGAGGCAAAACTATTAGGATGCAACTCATCTCGAACTTATTTCACACAGGTATCTATAAAACCATTTTAGCATTTTTTCTTTTTTTGTTGTTGCAGATGTACTTATTTTTGTCCTTTTTAATTTTACCATGTACTTTCTTCACCAAATATGTAATGTTCATTTACATAACATTGCCTATTTAAACCCTTCTTTCCAGGCCTTGTTGCCAGGGGTAACAGCAACTTTGGATGATGAACATAAGAAGACATCAGAGAGTGGTAGCCAAGGTAAGTAACTTTCTACATAAATCCTTCATGATTTGCTAGATTCTAGCCAAAGTGACAAACAACACTTTACCTCTTTCTTCCTCATTCTCAGAGATCATGAGCCTGAAAGATTAGCTTCTTCATTCCTCACAGCAATTGAACTTATGGAATTTATGTACTTTTATAAGTAACTCACATATTTCATCATTGTTACATCTGCTTTTTATGCTGACATAGGCTGGACAAGACCTTTGGGGACACTATTCTATGGCCGAATGCTCTACCTAACACCTTACATATTTTAATGTGTGTTTCTTATTCCACTGACCTTTATGCATTAAACCATTAAGCTGCAATACATAAACAAATGTCACAGATTGTTTAAGAGGTCTCATGAAAACATACACTTAGACAATGAATAAACATGAGAATGGGCTTCTGCATAATTTCAGTCTACCAAATTTTACTCACAAGACATTGCTCAGCACAAAGCTGAAATAGAAGATGCTTGCCCAATGTGCCATGCTGTGAGATTAAATCCAATGTAGTTGTGAAGTGAATTTCTTAACCACATTGCCATGTTTACACCTTTATTTACTAAGCCATAATAGAATAAAATGTAATATATCTATCACTCAGTACCAGTGAATTTAGTCATCATAATACTGAAGCTAAAATAAAATGGTTTCAGTTCCGGTTTGTATATTTATGTATGTCTATTTTCCCATTCCATGCTACAATGTTTGGCAGTCACTTTTAGAACTTAATGCTATTTTGATTGCTAATATTTCTAAACCATGAAGAAGGAGTGGAATTCATTGTCAGTCAGATAAACTGAGTTAAGCAAAGTCATGTGCCTTGTTTGGGAAATACAAGGCTAGTAAATTAGATTGAAACTCGTGACTATGTGTTACACATTAGAACAAAATATAATAATCATCATCATCATCATCGTTTAATGTCTATCTTCCACACTAGCATGGGTTAGACGGGAAATTGTCCCACTTGAGGCAAGTGGGTGACCGTGTCTCGCTCATATAGGACTATCTGGCAGGTTTTCTACGACTGGATGCCCTTCCTAACACCAACCACGTTTACAGTGTGGACTGGGAACTTTTTACCGTGTTACCTACACGGCCACATTACAGCGTGGACTGTGAGTTTTTTTGTTGTGACACCTATATGACCTCCTTTATTTTGGACTGGATGTTGCGGTAGCAACATAACTTTACAGAGAAAGGGTGGTGTTGGTGGGAATGGGAGGATGGAGTTGGGGTGTATATTTGGTTAAGAGGTGCCTACTGACTGTAGGTTTTGCTTTGTACATAGGCAAGTAATGGCTGTTGAATTACATGTGAATTCTTGGGACAATGCAATGAGTAGGATGTGAATGTGAATTAATACCACATTACATATATTTCTTGTTATCATTGGTCAAGGACCTCAGTTTCTTTAATTAGTGAATAGGTACTAGGTCTTTCAGGAGAATATTTATTTCTCACCTGCTTAACACTACAGAAACTGAACTTAAGCATTTATCCTATGAGACATCATCATCATCATTTTACGTCCATTCTTCCACGCTAGCATGGGTTAGACGGGTTGTCCTGTTGTGGGCAGTGTCTGGTCGGCTGACCATGCCTTGCTCATACAGGAACTGATCTGGCTTGATTTCTACAGCTGGATGCCCTTCCTAACACCAACCTCATTTACAGTGAGTGCTGGGTGCTTTTTCGTGGCGCCTACATATCCACTTTACAGTGTGGGCTGGGTGCTTTTTTGCCATGGCACCTCCACGACCACCTTGCGGTGGGGGGTGTGGGAGCATATTGTCTATATGCTTCAGCTTGTACCCATGGGAGGTCGGGTACTCTGTATTACTGCGTGACGCCAGAGGTCACGGTCGTGTGTCATTGTCTTTGAGAGGTGTAGGCAATGACAATAAAGAAGGAAAGCTCTACATACTCACTTGATCTGCTAGAAACAGAAACGAAATTTCCCTCAAACTAAAAGCTGCCATCTTTAAAAAATATATATTAAGGTGTGTGGTAGTTGATATAAAGATAGGATGAACGAGCATGACTGCAATGCCTTTGATTATGCATATGTTCAATTAGAGACTGACTTAGGCCTAAAGAACAATATCACAAACAACATCTTATCATCATCATCATCGTTTAACGTCCATTTTCCACACTAGCTAAGTTGATGAAATTGTTTAAAATGTTATCTTCAACTCAGAGTTGCTTTTGTCTTTGATTTTGGAAGGGAGTTTAAAAGAGGTTATGTTAAATCTAATAAAACCCTTGAGACTGTCATACATTTTGTTTGTTTGAAGATACTTTATATTTGTAGTATGTAAATAGGTTTCCTTTTTCATATTTAAGTACATTAAACTTTTGTAAGTGTAAAATATCTTGATATCTTTTCTTGTTTATATAATTTAACCACTTTTCTAGCAAAGAGAAATATAGCTTAAATTGTAATTAATAGTTTGGCAGACTCAGTTCATAATGCAGAAATAGTGGAATAAATTGCCATTTTTTGAAGTCTTGTGAATTATATGCTTTAGAAAAAAATTCATAGAAATATATTACAGACGATTTTGATAATCTGTATGTTGCCATAATTTTCTTTTTGCTAAGTTTAAAGAAACTTTTTTTTTTCTTTTTGCTACTCATATTGTGTATTCTACCAATTATTGTAGACTCTCTACATACTTCAGCAAAATATTCTAACTAAGCACCAAATTGATTTTATATGTGAGACTACTAAGAAACTTCTATATGGTAGCCTGATTGCTAGAAATAGCAACCAAACCCACCATCTTACACAACGATAGAGTGTTGGTTTGTTGATTGGCTGATTGGTTGGCTGGCTGGTTGGTTGGTTGGTTGGTTGGCTGGTTAAATTTGAGATGTTGTGTTTTACTACATATACAGAGAGGGAGAGAGAGAGAAATTTAACTTAAGAGGTGAAGGATGAGTATACATACTGACTGAAGTGGCAGGCAAAGAGTGAGAGAGATAGAGAGTCAAAGAACAAACGTTGGAGTGTATTCATGTACACACACAACACACAACACACACAACACACACACACAACACACACACACAACACACACAACACACATAACACACACTCAACACACACACACAACACACACAAGCCTATATGTCAGTTTATAGCTGTTGTACAAAGTTGTTCTCACACTTCATCCTTTTTGACAAATAGTATAATATAAAAATATTACTTTTCTCTATTTTTTCTTTCAATACTGTATTTGTAGTGTATATTAAATTGATAATCCTTTCAATCTACAGGGAAATAGATAAATTTGACATGTTTACATGTTTTCTGTCTAGGAAGGCAATTACTTTGATTAAATAAGACTGCAGAAAGTAAGCTAGTGATGCAACACTAACTTCAGCATATATTTGCAACACTAACTTCAGCAAACCAGCCAGGCACTTGATCACCTTCTAATTAGGGGAACATCTTAGCCAGATTGACATGGTTATGAATGCTAAGGCCTTTCCCAGTGAAGAATATGGCCCCCAACATTAGTTATCAGTGACATCAGAATAAGAACTAGGTGACATAGAACACAGGATACTCTGGAGAGGCAGGGTATGGAAGCTAAAAGACTTATCAGTTAAATATAGGTTCAGAAAAGTTCTATGTGTTGTGTATGACAAGAGGGAGGAGAAGATAGACATATGACATATTTGATAATTGGTTGTTTCTATGAGACAACTGACTACAGCCCATTAATGAGACATTTGGATGGTGCGAGGTACCAACTAGATGAAAAGTGACCTGGGGGTAGAACAGTGTGGATAGAGCCATTAAAGCTAAGAGACAAGCATGGAATGGCTGGGAGATGGAGGCAGCAAGGATCAGTATCAAATAGCTAAAAGAGAAGTTAGATGAGGGGTTTACATAGCATGTAAAGAAGTTGAAAGCATAAGGTTTGCCAACATTGTGTGATGTAAGGACCAGAGCCTGAGGTGTTCTGCATAACAAAGCAGTCTGCCAGTATGAAGTTGTTGGGGAAAACAGCATTCAGAATGACTCCATTGCACATATCCTCACTGTTGCTCAGAAGGAAGGGACTTGGAAATGATATTATGAGTGGTTGGTGAATCTGAAGGAGTGGAAAGAAAAGGGATTACTCCCAGTTGACTTAATTGAGGGGCTGGCTATCAATGGTGACAGTTACAGAATTAAAATGGCAATCAAGGAAATGAAAAATGGAAAAATAGCTGGATCATCAGAAATAGTTGCTAATATGTTAAAATCATCTGAAGTAGGAGTCGAGATAATCACCCAGATGGTCAATCAGGTAATACATGATGGTGCCATAGCCAATGACTGATATATCCACATATGCACCACCTAAACACCATTTCCTTTACTTCTTGGTCCACAGCAAATCAACAGCCCCATAACCCTTTAGCATTTACATTACTCTCTGTACATACCATTATATTTTCATGGTAAAGGCTTTATCTCACATAATATTGAATCTGAAATTTTGATATTATTTATTTTGAGAACAATACTTTAACATCAGTATCAGCGGCTGGTTACAGCTGGTTTGAACGGAAAGATGTGAAAGAATTCTGGCCAGATATGGCCGGTTAAGATATCTTTGTGAAGAGAAAAGAGGTGATAGTATGAAGGAGTAATATCAGAACTGTGGACAATACATCAAATTTCTTTCACAAACTTTATTAAAGCCGAATCTGTTGTGTGTGATTTCAAAGTCAGAACCATGACTAATTTTCATATTATTTGACACTTCATCATTATTTACCCATCTGTTCAACAGAATGATGCACGATGCAGTCAAAATATCTGACATCTTCATGTCTGACACTTGTGCAAATATTTTTCAAGTTTTCATTCAAGTTGTTGTCAGTCTGTAGCAGCAAAACGCTAATCCCATATGTTACGAAAGTTTTTGGAAGATCCCAGCACACAGAAAATGTATCACTGAATGTTGCTTTTCTTTAAAGAAAATAGAAAGTAGTGCAGGCATGGTCCACATAACAGCAACAGCTTAATTGGTGTTTCAAGTTCAAACATGCAAGGTATTGAGCTAGAGAGAAACCAAGTAACTAATTCTGCCACCAACAAGGAAAAAATTATAAATGTATTTTATATAATTAATGACACAATTTCATTTTGTTTTTGTTTTTTCTTTAAATTTATGTCTCATGTATGTTTAAAGATTTTAAAATTTCACTGTAGATGTCAGTATATGACAATGTTTTGATGGGAAATTTTGTAGGAGACAACAATCCTGTTAAAGTATATGCCTACCAAATGGTACGTACTGACTCAAAAGAACAAAAATTGGATGCCTTTCTAAACAAGCCATCTTCATCTGTTACATCTGTTGTGAAGACTTACCCTGTTCCTGAAGATGTTGAGATGACAACTGATATTGGGCAAAAAAACAAGAAGGAAAATGATGAGATGCAGCCTTCAAAAAAGTTAGTCCACTAATCTACCATATTTTTTCTTCATTTCCATGTTGGGAAGAGTTTCGGATTCTTCGATAACTTTTTTTTTTTTTTTTTTAAATTCCTTTGGATGCCTTCATTTAAAACATAGATGAAGATTCTGCAAAAACATTTATACTAAATCCTTCTAAATGTTTATAATTATATGGAATTCATAGGCTGTGTATTAGATATATTTTTATGAAAGGGTTAAGAAACGGTTGACATCTCACATTTTACTCTCTTCACCATCTTTTGTATTTCATTAAACCATGAAAAGAATAAAACTAGAATGTGATGTGCAGTCACCCAGCAACCCCATTAGAAAGGTTTCTGTGACTAGCCCACAACGGCGTTCTATCAAACTCACCAGTGTCTTGGAATTAAAGAAAGAATTTCAGGAAAATTATCATCAAGGTAACTCTAATTTTGACATCTTGTGAGAATTCTAAAGCTGTAGTTGTTTACTGTCCCCAATACCACCTCCACCACCTTAGTGGGAGATAGAAATAACAGTCAAATTGCCCTGAAATCACACTCTATGGTCTTAAATAAAGGAAGAATACATTGAATAATTTAGTCCTTGTAAAAACATACAATATGGTTACAGATCTTTTTTCTATTATTGGTATGCACTCAGTCCACTCCATAAAATGGTAGTGCTGGGGCCATGACAAAAAGCGCCCAGTCCACTCAGTAAAGTAAGAATGTTGGTGCCACAACAGAAAGCACTCAATCTACCTTGTAAGATGGTAGTGCTGGTGCTACAAAAAATTCTCCCAGTACATGCTGTAAAGTGATTGGCATTAAAAAGGCCAGCCAGCCATAGAAACCAAGCCAAAAATGGAACATATGTGTGTGTAAATCCATGTGTAAGGTGTGAATGTAACTGTATATCCATTATGTTGCGTGTTTATTTGTGTATACTTATATGTGACATCTATATGTGTCTGTGTATATATATCGATATACTGGAAGCATGCTTGAGGACTCTTCCCCTACAACCCTCCCAGGAATAAGTGGGCAAAGACGATATATATGTATGGGGATTGTATACACACCTGTAAAGTACATGTGCTCATGAATATCTATCCAGGTGTCAGTTGTGTCCATCATCATCATTTAACGCTTGCATGGGTTAGACGGTTTTGTTCCATTTGTGGGAATGGTCGGGAGACCATGTCTCTCTCACACAGAAGCGTCTCTGGCAGGTTTTTTACAGCTGGATGCCCTTCCTAACACCAACCACATTTACAGTGTGAACTGGGAGCCTTTTCACCGTGTCTCTTACATGACCACCTTACAGTGTGAACTGGGAGCCTTTTTACCATGTCTCCTACATGACCACCTTACAGTGTGGACTGGGAGTCTTTTTATCGTGTCTCCTACACGACCACCTTACAGTGTGAACTGGAAGCCTTTTTACCGTGTCTCCTACACGACCACCTTACAGTATGAACTGGGTGCCTTTTCACCATGTCTCCTACACGACCACCTTACAGTGTGAACTGGGAGCCTTTTTACCATGTCTCCTACATGACCACCTTACAGTGTGGACTGGGAGTCTTTTTATCGTGTCTCCTACACGACCACCTTACAGTGTGAACTGGGTGCCTTTTCACCGTGTCTCCTACACGACCACCTTACAGTGTGGACTGGGAACCTTTTCACCGTGTCTCCTACATGACCACCTTACAGTGTGGACTAGGAGCCTTTTCACCGTGTCTCCTACACGACCACCTTACAGTGTGGACTGGGAGCCTTTTTACCGTGTCTCCTACACGGCCACCTTACAGTGTGGACTGGGAGCCGTTTTACCGTGTCTCCTACACGACCACCTTACAGTGTGGACTAGGAGCCTTTTCACCGTGTCTCCTACACGACCACCTTACAGTGTGGACTGGTAGCCTTTTCACCATGTCTCCTACACGACCACCTTACAGTGTGGACTGGGAGCCTTTTTACCGTGTCTCCTACACGACCACCTTACAGTGTGGACTAGGAGCCTTTTCACCGTGTCTCCTACACGACCACCTTACAGTGTGGACTGGTAGCCTTTTCACCATGTCTCCTACACGACCACCTTACAGTGTGGACTGGGAGCCTTTTTACCGTGTCTGCTACACGGCCACCTTACAGTGTGGACTGGGAGCCTTTTTACCATGTCTCCTACATGACCACCTTACAGTGTGGACTGGGAGCCTTTTTACCGTGTCTCCTACATGACCACCTTACAGTGTGAACTGGGAGCCTTTTTACCGTGTCTCCTACATGACCACCTTACAGTGTGGACTGTTGTGTCATCGACACAGTGGATGGAAGGGGAGACGGAGGATGGGGTAGGGTGTAGCGGTGATGTTTCCATACATTTGAATTTATATCCAAGTATGAGATGTCAGTGTGTGTCAAAGTATATCATTATGTGAGATGTCTGTCTGTGTGTATGAGTGTGAATGTATATCCACATATCAGATGTGTATATGTGTGTGTCAATATGTGAGATGATTATGTGTATACATGTGAATGTATATCCATGTATTTGTGTGTGTGTGTGAATATATATCCATGTGTGAGATGCATTTGTGTGTGTGCGTGTGAATATATATCCATGTGTCAGATGCATTTGTGTGTGTGTGAATATATATCCAAGTGTGAGATGTGTGTGTGTGTGTGTCGGTATATATCCATGTGTGAGATGTGTGTGTGTGTGTCAGTATATATCCATGTGTGAGATGTATTTGTGTGTGTGTCAATATATATTCAAGCTTTATACAGAGGAACTGTCAGTAAAGTGAGGGTAGGAATGGAGTTTAGTGAGGAATTCCAGATACAAGAGTACATCAGGGTTCGGTCCTCGGCCTGCTCTTGCTCATTATAGTCCTCCAAGCCATAACAGAGGAGTTTAAGACTGGCTGTCCATGGGAACTTCTCTATGCTGACGATCTGGTTCTTATAGCAGAATCAATAGAGGAGAAATTATGAATCATAGAAAAGAAATTCTGGCTATTGAAACAACAGTTGGAAGCAAGAGGACTGAGAGTGAACCTAGCTAAGATGAAAGTGTTGATGAGTAGAAAAGAGGACAAAACTCTGATTCCGTCAGGGAAATGGCCATGTTCAATATGTAGGAAAGGAACTGGCATAAATTCTATAAAATGCACACAATACAGATCCTGGGTACACAAGAGATGTAGCGGGATAGCAGGCAAACTAACAGGTAGGGAGAAATATGTATGCAGTAGATGTACAGGGAAATTAGACAGTAGAAGTCGCATTGATAGACACATTTTTCAAATGCAGGCGGGCGCTATAGAAGTGGTTGATAGCTTCCGGTACCCAGGTGATCAGATAAGCATGGGAGCGGGGTGTTCCGAGGCCATAGTATCTAGAATAAGGACGGGTTGGAAGAAGTTTAGGGAGCTGCTCCCTCTGCTGACGAAGAAGGGTTTCTCCCTGCATATGAAAGGCCGGTTATATGATGCTTGTATGAGGAGCGCGATGCTGCATGGTAGTGAGACATGGGCAGCAACTGCAGAGGATATGCGACGGCTGGAGAGAAATGAGGCAAGCATGCTCCGTTGGATGTGCAATGTCAATGTGTGAACGACCGAGCATGGATGTGTTGAGAGAGAAACTGTGTCTGAGAGGGATAAATTGTAGTGTGCGAGAGAGGTGACTGAGGTGGTATGGACATGTGATGCGCATGGAGGATGACCGATGGGTGAAGAAGTGCCAAGAAATGCCAGTTGAAGGAAGACGTAGTAGAAGAAGATCACGAAAAACATGGGCGGAGGTGATGAGAGCAGACCTCAGATCAGCTCACGGTGGAGATGACAAAGGACCGTGACAAGTGGAGAGATGCTGTGCTGAATACGACCCGTCCCACTCTTGCAAGCAGGGAAAAGCGGACGTAAAATGATGATGATGATGATGATGTGTGAGATGTATCTGTGTGTGTGTGTGTCAGTATATATCCATGTGTGAGATGTATTTGTGTGTGTGAGTTAGTATATCATGTGTGAGATGTATCTGTGTGTGTCAATATATATCCATGTGTGAGATGCATTTGTGTGAGTGTGTGTGTGTGTCATGATAATCATCATCATCATCATCGTTTAACGTCTATCTTCCACGCTAGCATGGGTTAGACGGGAGTTGTACCAATTTGAGGCAAGGTTGGTCGAATGACCGTGTCTCTCTCATATAGGACTATGAGCAGGTTTTCTACAGCTGGATGCCCTTCCTAACACCAACCATGTTTACAGTGTGGACTGGGAACTTTTTACCGTGTTACCTACACGGCCACATTACACCGTGGACTGTGTGTTTTTTGTGTCATGACACCTACATGACCTCATTAGTTTGGACTGGATGTTGTGGTACCAACATAACTTTACAGAGAAAGGGTGGTGTTGGTGGGAATGGGACGATAGAGTATATTTGATTAAGAGGTGCTTACTGACTGTAGGTTTCACTTTGTACATAAGCAAGGCGGGTCTTCTGTATTACTGCGTAGCGCCAAAGATCTCGGTCCAGTGACATTGTCTTAGAGAGGTGCAAGTGTGCAAGGTCGGAATTTATCAAATCATCCCAGGTTTTTCTGGGTCTACCTACTCTGTAACTTCTATCAATTTTGATCGCCCTGCACTTTTTTATACAGCTGTCGTCTTTCATGTGCGTCAATATATATCCATGTGTGAGATGTATTTGTGTGTGTGTGTGAATATATATCCATGTCTGAAATATATGTATGTGTATGTGTACATAAGAAATATTATACCAAAATGTGTATATGAGTGTAGCCCATACAACTCTCTGACTAATGATGGTCTGTATTGGCAATTAGTGGAATATATTCGTGTACTGTGAGCTGCTGAAACATTGTCTCCTCTTTTGAACTGTTTATATTTCTCATTCTCTTAATGAACCTCACATTGGATCACATTAGCATCTCTTTCTCTTGTTTATATTAGATTATTATTATTTAGCCCCAGGTCAATCTAGATCCAGTACATCTGTCATCAAAAGCATACCTGTTATTCTCTCTCTCTCTCTCTTTCTCTCTCCCCTAAGGTACTATATGTAACTATATCTGTTTCTCTGTCAAATGTTCATCATTTCACTAATATTCTAACTCTGACCATCTAATCCATTATTTTCTGAACTATTGTATATCTAAGACTATTTTTTTCTCCAATGTTCCTTTTTCTTTTCTTTTTTTAAGACAACAAGGAAATTTAAGAGATATTTAGCTGCTACTGTGTGTGTGTGTGTGTGTGTGTGTGTGTGTGTGTGTGTGTGTGTGTGTGTGTGTGTGTGTGTGTGTGTGTGCGTGCGTGCGTGCGTGCGTGCGTGCGTGCGTATGCATGCATTTTTGCAAATATATATACTCTGTCATTGTGTGTGTTGCAATTGTTGTTGGTATCTGTCATATTTGCATATGTGATAATATGTAAATCCTGTGCACATGTCAGTGTTGCTTGTTTCACTATAGCAGACTTTCAAACCCTAGTCCTTTTATCACCAATACAGTCTCCTTAACTCTATACTTAATCTATCACATATTTGCTTTCTTTGCCTTTTGATTTTTTCTTCATTCTAATGAAAAAATATATATATATATATATATATATATATATATATATATATATATATATATATATGTATATATACAAAAACATACTGCATTTTCCAGCGTCGAAGATGCTACTTTTTTCCTAAAATAAGTCTAAAAAATCTACCATGTGCCCTGGAGGCCGAAGGTTGTTTATTATTTTTTTTCAAATTTTTGGTTGTCAAAAATAGGGTGCGTCCTCGAGGACAAAGCGTCTTCGGCGCCGGGAAATACAGTATATATATAATATATATATATTATATCCAGGTCTTCGTGAGGTATTCCAGAACCATAAGTTTGTTGGATGTATCAATGAAGAACTAAGTTTGATGCAGCACCAGACTAAATTGTACCTCATAAACACTGTCAAACTAAGGTAAGCCAGTTTCTACTTTATTGCATCCAATAGTTTAAGGAGATATCCATGATTACCGGGAAAGCTAGGAAGATCCTAGTTGCTCTCTGTGTAAGGATAAATGACAAACAATGGAACATATCCTAAGTTCATGTAAAGTAGCTCTTATTAATAGCAGATACATGTAGAAGCACAGCAAAGTCCTAGAAGATTTGACCTGGTCAATCTGACACCAGATGCAACCCCAAAATAACTGATTCACCCCCAACATTCATAACAAGGGAATGGGAAGAAATGGAATGGATACAAAAAAATACCATGATATAAATTTGTACTCAGACAGAACCTGTTTGGGCTAGAAGGGGATTGGGTAATATCTGCCAATCTCCCAGACTGGTGTAAGAATTATTCCAAATTTATTGGTAAGAAAGGACAAAGACCAGATATTGTCCTGTTAGATGCAGGCACCAGAATTATCCTGTTTGAGCTGACAATTGCCTATGTGAGCCAAGTAGATAAACAATATGAGTGCAAGATGTAGAAGTATGAAGGCATTGCCAGAGAGATGCATAATAAGGCCAGTGGAAGCTGGTTATTACAGCTTTCATGTGCCAACTACTAGGTCAGCTTGGAATCAAAGGTCAGAAAAGAACAGCAATAATCAAATGCCAGGAGCAAATATAGAATCATTAGAACATCTGACTGATAAAATGACAAGTCAGTCAATCATATTGGTGGCCTCCCCACAGCCCCAGCGGACAGAATGGAGAAGGTGTTTCCCTGGAGGACGGCAACGGAGACGCGCTGGAAAATGCCTGTCAGAGACAACTGAGAAAAACTCAGTATGGCTATGGTCAAAGAGGAATGACAACTAGAACTAAGATAAAATACATCGGGCTACTAACATTAATTGCTGTTTAAATACATGTAAAGTATTAATTCTGCTGATGGTCTTCATAGTCAAGTGGAGTAAACTACAGGAATGGGCAACAAAATCACTGGAAGGTCTCAGGTTCATATACCACTGGAGAAGAAAAAACAGCAGGTGGATGCCTAATAGTCATGACCTGGATGGGCCCAACCCAATTAAAGTGTCAGGAGGAATCAAGGTTTGAAACACACTTTCTTGATGGGAGTTCTTCCTCTGAAGATTCTCCTACTGGCCACTCACCCTCTTGCAAGTTTCTGCCTACTACATTATTTGTATTTCAATACTATGTCTATGATCTATGGTGCTGTCTCTATATCATACTCTATATCTTCAGTCTATTTTATCCCTCTATCATACTCTGTATTTATATTCTATCATATCTCTACAGCATTATTGTAACAAAGGGATTTTCTCTTCAAGTTAAGAGCAGATTGTATGATGCTTGTTTACACAGTATGATATTACATAGTTGCAAAATGTGGGTATTGTATGCAGAAGAAACAAAGCAAGTATTCTCCAATGGAGAGCACAAATGAGGTGAGAAAAACTATGAGTGTAAGAGGAATCAGCTGTAATGTACAAGAGAGAATACTGTGTTAAATGGATGCATATGGAAGATGACACTTGTGTAAAAAGTGCCTAGTAATCAAAATGAACAAGACGTGTGAAAGAGGAAGACTAAGGAAAATATAGGAAGAAAAGGTGAAGGCTGATTTCAAAAGGCTGAACTTCATGAAGGAGATGACAAGTAACCACAAATAGTAAAATGCTGTGCTGGAGAAGACTCATCCAACTTAAAATAATGATCATGATGCATTGTGTCAGCCTCTCCACTCATATGTATCTCTTTTATATACTTTATATACTTTAAAATTATTTCAACTGAAATAACAACATTCAAAAGAAAGTTTGTTGACTGTCAATAAACTTAATTATGTGAGGGGTAGGGAAAAATGATATTTTAATCAACAAACTCTTCATCAGACTGCAATAAAGTAGGTATGTTTTTATATATTTTGAAATGTTATATCTGTTTTAATAAAGGCCAGCTTTATAGTTGGAAATATTGGTCACTAAAAATGTTCTAGTTCTCACAAGAATCATGGAAGGACTGTCTGATAAGAAATGAATTACATTTTCTATTGTAGCCGAGAACTCTTCAATCAATTATTACTGACTGATTTTGGAAACTTTGGTGCCATCAGACTTTCTGTGAGTAAACCTTTAATAATCTTTTTATGTGCCAGTCATTTATTTTTATCTTTTCCTGACATGGCTTGAATGGATCTACAATTTTGGCATTGGAGTATTTTAGGAGTAGCTGTTATATTTTTAATGCTCTTCCGAATGTTTTTCACTCATTCAGCTAATATCAGCCATGTATCTGTTCATATTAATAGAGTAAGATAAGCTGTCACTAACCATCTAACTGGAGTAGCAGTGAAACTTGTTTTTTGTTCAGTCAGAGGAACTGAAGCAAACAAAGTTAGCTGTTTGCTTAACCATCTTGCATTTAAACCGGCTGTATCCAACCAGAATTCTCTCACCTCTTTCTGTTCAAACTGGCCATAACCAACCTCTCATACTGGTCTTATGGTATTGTTCTCCAAATAAATAACATCAAAATCTCGTAGATTCGATATTATGTGAGATAAAGCCTTTACTGCAAAAATACAGCAGTAAATATAGGGTAATATAAATGCTAAAGTGTTAAGGGCACAACACATAATGGTTGTAGTAAAATCTTGACTTATGACCAACTGTATAGTCAGTAGTTTAATACATTAACCTCACAGCAATTGAGCCTCTTAAATTGGATAAATCTATTTTGAAAAATCATCACCATTTTGTCCATTTTCCATGCTTACATGGACTTGACAGGTTTTCATATTGAGGCTAGACAGGTCAGATGACTGTGTCTTACTTGTATTTTCCATTTTGTCATGGTTTTCTACTGCTAGATGCCTCCCTACTGCCAACTACTTCACAGCTTGTAACAAATGCATTTTATCATAGCACCACCACTACCACCTTCATTCTCTAAAATGTAAGAAAATATTTATGAATAAATATATTCACTTTTAAAATTTAGATGAGTGGAGAGGATTTAAAAAAAGGATGATGATACATACAATATATATATATATATGAAAAAAGAGGAAGAATGATTTCACTGGTGTTTGATGTTATTTAATAATTCAAATCTTTACAATAAGTTGTTATTGTAAAGATTGGAATTATTAAAGAACATCAACCACCAATGAAATCATTCTTCCTCTTTTTTCAAATTTATCCTATTGTACCTACTATATATATATAGTACATTAATCAGTATACACTGAGGATGAAAAACTCAGAGCTGTATGGGAGCCTCCCAAAAGTCAGCTCAAAAGTGACACAGAGGAGATTGAGGTTAGCTGGACATGCTCACCGACATCCAGAGTTGACATTGCACTCAGTGCTACTGTGGGGGCCCCTACATGGACACACTGGAAGAGGAAGACCAAGGTTAACGTATGTTGATGCCCTAAGGACAGACACTGGTCTGTTGGAGATGCAGGATATGGCAGCGATAATGAGGGACAGAGACCGCTGGAGAGAACTCGTCCATGGATCTCGGGAATTTTACCCGCCCTAGAAAAATATATATATAAGGGGTAGCCAATTATAGTTTAACAATGTCAATTGACTCCACTTTTCATCAGATACTATTTTAAAACATCATACTGTACTTTAGAATTCATCTAACATTTTTTTCATCAGTAAATATTTATCATCTTATTATACATAATTGACATTTCCATTCTCCACAAACAGATAGTTAGAATCATAAAACTGTCTAACCGGTGGGGGTGAATTGGGACTCACAGGGGAACAGGCAAAGAATTCAAGAGCACACGCTTTGTCCGTTCCCATGTCGATTCAATTTGGATTGCCTCAGAAACATAACCTTATTATGTAAGAAGCTGTCTGATGATGTCACGGCATTGGGCGCTCTGAACCGTGTGGCCACTTGTCATTGAAATATGTATCACAGCATTATCATTAAAGGACTTTAACATCTGAAACTACTTCGCTTTTTCTTATTCGATATATAATCCGTCACTCCTATGTGGAAAAAGTACGTTGAGTGCCTGAATTGAATTGCATCAATGTTTACCTTAAGTATATATATGTGTATGTGTGTGTGGGTGGGTGTATATATATATATGGGAGATGGAAATGTCAATTGTGTATATAAAGATAATAAATATTTACTGTTGAAACAGTTATTCTTATACTGAATCTCCTTCATAACTACACACTAAAATGTAGAGAACTTTCTCCTGCTTACTCCCAAAATATCTTTTACTGAACACACACACACATATATATATATATGTGTGTGTGTGTGTGTGTGTATATATATATTTTTTCTTGACCATTATCTTTTGTTTGGCATAAAATTCTCTAAATGGCTACAAAAAAAGAAAAAATTCCCAAATACAGGTTGAAATTTAATGTACTTGTTCACGTGACAGTCATAATTTCATTTATAACCAATCAAATTACATTTATAAAAAAAACTTTTTTGAGGCACTTTTTTAAGTAAAAAGAAACTCAAACACAAACGCGAAAGCTGATGTGCTTATTCACGTGACTGCATCAACCAACCAAATTTCACTCATATATGAAAAAAAAAAAAAATCCCCCCCCCCCTTTTTTTTTTTTTTTTTTAGAGGCAAATATAATAAGAACTTTGTAACGCA
Source organism: Eledone cirrhosa (assembly GCA_964016885.1). NCBI lineage: Eukaryota > Metazoa > Mollusca > Cephalopoda > Octopoda > Eledonidae > Eledone > Eledone cirrhosa. Next base: position 414,947,565 of record OZ024740.1, read on the forward strand.
AACTGGCACGACATTTATTATACTTATTCACATGACAGTCATCAACCAACCAAATTACTTTTCTAAAAACCTCACATTTCGAGCCACTTTTTTCCATATAAAACAGAAGTAACATTCGAACACCAAATAGATGCGAGAAAAACCACAAACCCTCCATCTCAATTTTACTTTTGAAAAGCACAAGAACTGTGAAACCAGTAAAGGAACCAAATAAATATTCTTAAAAAGACTCAAGTTGCATTTTCGATTTCATCTTTTTTCCTTATATACATATATATATATTTATTACTTTAAAATATTGAATATCTTTTAATCAAACCATATATTGAAGGGTTTCAACAGTTAATGTTTGTTTGCAATAGGAACCAGCACCTATTTATGATTTAGCCATGCTTGCACTTGATCTTGATGAATGTGGATGGACAGAAGCAGATGGCAGCAAAGAAGATCTGGCTGACTACGTTGTGAAATTCCTGTTCTCAAAAAGAGAAATGCTGCAGGATTATTTCTCTCTTGATATTGATGAGGTGAATATAATCTGTATGATACTCTCTAAATATTGTAATCTCTGTTCTAATATTCATTTTTTTACCTATCTCAAATGGTCATCTTTCCCAGACAATATCAGAAGATAAATCTAAGAATGGATAGCTGAAGTTAATAATTGCTGTTTTGTATGTCACCACTGATACTGCTTAAATACCCAACAAAGACTCTTATCTCTCTTTATATATCTATCTATAATATAAGCAAGTGTAGCACCAAGAAAAATGTAGACTTTGGTGAGAGGAGATAGTAGAAGAATTTATTGGCTTTAACATGTTTCTGTGCCTATTATAATAGTCTACATATGTTGACTACAATATATATTGTTCAATCATATGGAATACTTAATTACTTTTTACATGTCTTCCGAAAACTGAGTTGGCTGAGATATTGTCCTTTCCATATGGTGTAGAATTCAGGAATGAGTTGGGTTCTAAAGGAAGACATAGGATGATATATCATCATCATCATCGTTTAACATCCATCTTCTACGTTAGCATGGGTTAGACAGGTATATAGTAAAGACAAACCATATGAAACTGAATCCTATGACAGAGAAGACAGAGCACCATGAGAATTGGTGATAGGTGGTATTGGGGCATCATGCCCTCACTCTACCCAGGATCACTCCCAGCCCTCACAATCTCTCATGACCCTGTTAAACTCCACTACACCTGTCTTATACCCATGACATTGAACTTGTCATTTTCTGCCCCAACTCTTGTCACTTACCTATGATCTACTTATCATCTTTCTTACCTGCCTCATCCTATTCCCACCCTAGAGCCCTTTCCCTAGTAAAGTGGTTGGTGACAGGAAGGGTATCCAGCTGTAGAAAGCATACCAAAAAAGGCCAATAAGATTATTGGGTTGTGTGAAGAGTACAACATCCTCTCTAGTGCTGGTGATCTATACAATAAATATACTCAGTACACTCTGTAAAGTGATTGGTGATATGAAGAGCAATCTGCCAAACAAAGGGTTGAGAAAACTCTTCAGCTGTGTCAAAGACATGACAACCTCCTTAGTGCTAGTGCCATGATAAAATGCATCCAGTGTACTCTGTAGAGTAAAATACTGTCCTGGCCCATCTGTGAGGTCAGTAGCATTGATTAAGTTCTGACGTGGTCTGAACACTTGCTAACTGGGAAAATAGATGTTAACTGATAAGGATGAGGATGTCTGTTTATCTCTCTAATATATATATGTGTGTGTCTGTATATCTAATATATATGTGTGTGTGTCTGTATATTTATTGCTTTATAAACAGAATTAAATATCTAAACCAGAGTTTTGTTAAATCAGCCATTTGGTCAACTGTATACGTGATCAACATACATCACACTCTACACATTTCTAATACTTTAATGTTTTTGTACCACAAAATAAACAAATATCTTATAAGAAATCGTATGAGAAATTAAATTTTAAATGATAGCATACATCTAGTGAAGCCTCCAGCCCACACTGTAAAGTGGTCATGTAGGTGTCACAACATAAAGCATGTTTAGGGAAAATTAATAGTAGAAGTGTCAGTGCTAGGCACATTTTTCAAATGCAGGTGGGATCTATAAAGGGGGTTGATAGCTTCCAATATCAAGCATGGTCATTTCCATGATGGAATCAGCGTTTTGTCCTCTTTCCTACTTATCAACACTTTAGTTTTTGCTAGGTTCACTCTCAGTCCTCTTGATTCCAACTGCTGTTTCTACAGCCGGAATTTATTCTCTAGCTCCTCTACTGATTCTGCTATAAGTACCAGATCATCAGGATAGAGAAGTTCCCATGGGCAGCCAGTCTTAAACTCCTCTGTTATGGCTTGGTGAACTATAATGAATAAGAGTGGGCTGAGGACCGAACCCTAATGGACACCTACTTGTATCTGGAATTCCTCACTAAACTCCATTCCTACTCTCACTTTACTGACAGCTCCTCTGTACATAGCTTGCACTGTCCTCACAAGCCATTCTTCTACACCTAGTTTACTTAGGGACCACCAGATGACAGATTGGGGTACTCATCAAAGGCCTTCTCTAGGTCAACAAAAGCTAAATATAGTGACTTATTCTTCTCTACAAACCTCTCTTGTAGTTGCCTCACTAAGAAGAGGGCATCTGTTGTACTTTTCCCAGGCACAAAACCAAACAGCATCTCATCTAATTTGACTCTTATATATATATATATATATATATAAATTTAAATAATGATGATGATGATAATATGTATATATATATATGTGTGTGTGTGTGTGTATACACACACACACACACACACACACACATATATATAAGCCCAGTTCAGCTAGCTATTACTAGACATCATTTAGTGGTGCTGTAAAACACACCAATTCAGTTCTAGTCTAGGATTTTATATAATTGTACCACTTTTAAATCATATCATGAAGAAGAAGTCTTCAATGGTGACTCAACAACTCAACAGGTTATAAATCACTACTTTTCTAACTGATCATTGTTGACTACAGTGTTGTATTATCTTTAGAAATGTAACTCTTTTAGCTACCATATTTAATTACCATCACAATCAATTATTGTCAGATGTAATTTATTAAAATTGAAACTTCAGTCAAATTCAATTTAAAAACAATAGAAAGCTGAAAGGGAAATTAAAATTGATAGTTTGTATTATATTTGGTTTCAATTAATATTTCAAACTGGAGAAAAGACCATCCTTAATATAAATTGAGAAAGATATACTAAATGCTATGGTCTGTTTAAATTTTTCTGTTTCTCTTCCTGGGGAGGTATTTAAGTATTTATTGTTTAACCCCAAGTCTGCTTTGATCAAAGGAAGTTCAGTCATGATATTGTGACTTTTTGTATATCTTGGACTACAATATCTGTTTTAAAAAAGGATATGGCCATCCTTTTTTAAAACAGTAGGATATCATTGATTTTATGGAGAATTGGCTGCTATTTCTAGTAGGTGTAATATATTCTAAAAGTACAATACTTTCTTTATCCACTAACTTTGTATTTTCCACAAGGAGCAATTGCATTACATTATATCAGACAAGGGCGGTGGATTGGCAGTATCAGTAGAGGGTCGGATGCCATGCTTTGCAGCAAAGAGTTATGGCCCTTTATGGTCTGAGTTCAAATCCCGCCGAGGTTAATGTTGCCTTTCATCCTTACAGGATTGATCAAATAAAGTACCAGTCACGCACTTGAATAATTGCTGGCCTTGTGCCAAAAGTTGAAACAATTATATCAGACAAGGAAAACATTAACAGACAAAGATGATTAATTATGGAAGTGATACTAATAATTGTTTCTACTTTTGGCATAAGGCCAACAATTACCCCAGTGCGTTACTGGTACTTTATTTTATCAACCCTGTAAGTTAACCTCGGCGGGATTTGAACTCTGGCCGTAGTGATACTAATGATGTAACACAACACTAAAATAAGCACATACCATATATACTCGTACATCAGCCAAGAAATATGTGACAAAAAAATTGCTGCTAAAATTGGGGATGGCTTATATTTGAGGTCAATATTTTGCTGGTCTTCATCAACTTCAAATTCTACATAAATAAGGTACTAAAATATCTGGAGTGATTGTTTCACAATGAAACACTGTTTTTCTGCATTTACTACATCATCATGAGTGTTATTTATACATTCCCAATTTGCACTTTTTCTATGGCTTTTGGTGTGTTTTGAATGAACCTAGCCTTCAGAACTGTTGGAAATTATTCGTTTTTTAGTAAACAGTGGGGTTGGAGGTACCCACGGAATTCTCGGGTTTGGAGGTGAATATTACACTGGTTTCACTTTGGAGGTGAAATTTGTTATTCCTATTGTTTTTAAATTAATAGTGAGAATGTGTTCTGGCATGAGATAGATGTATTTGTAAAAATCTTCCTAAAGCTTTAATACTTGTACAACGGTAGATGGTTTCCAAGTTTTTTAAGGTACGCATTTCATTTGATGTGTATATTATAAATAAAAATTCTGTTACATTTGAGAGATGGTGCTGTCTGCTAAAAAAAACAGCAAAATACTCCCAACATTTAAGTGGCGGCAAGTAAACAAAAATTCAAGAAACTTGAAACGTTATAAAATAAATGAAATAGCAAAAAAAAAACATTGCATAATGGAGTTGTGAAACAAAGACTTTACTCTAAATAACACTTAAAACATTTAACCCTTTAGCATTTAAACCAGCCATATCCGGCCAGAATTCTTTCACCTCTTTCTGTTCAAACTAGCATAACCGTCCGTTCATACTGATGTTAAGGTATTGTTCTCAAAATAAATACTATCAAAATTCTGTACATTCGATATTATGTGAGATAATTATGTGAGGTAAAGGCTTTACTGTGAAAATATAATAGTAAATATAGATTAATGTAAATGCTAAAGGGTTAAATATCAAAATATTGAAACTTCATAAATATATTCTCTACTCCTGAGAATTTCAAAACCACAGCATCTAAACAGAATGTGTTGATTAGTTGCCTCATACACGGGGTTTGGATTTTTGCCCATTTCTCAGACATAAAATAGAGAGTCGGCTTATATTCAAGTATATAAAGTCACAAAAAAAACCAACCATTTGTCGAATGTTGAATGAAAAACCCAATGGTAAAACATTGAAACACTGTGCTGATGTCACAAGTAAAGCAGTAATCCCATTGTTCTTTGCCTACCATAAAATGACTGAAGGATATTATTGGAGTAACACATACCAACACCAGCCCCTTCATCCAGAAGATAAGTTTGTGAAGATCTAGAAATGTTGATGTTTCTAACAACTATACTGTAATGAATCCATAAGAAAATATGGAAAAAAGAAAATTAATAAGCCCAGATTATAATGTAGTCAATCTATTGTTATCTAAATTGTCATACAAATTACAAGGTTGCCATTTTAAAAATGTGAATGTGTGTTTTTCACTTTTAGTGATGCCTGTATGTACAAATCTGTGTAGCACATATGAAATATTCATTACATATTAGTCTTTCTAATGCTGTAAGTTTATTTTAACTATTTATTTATACCATTTCTCATCCCAATCTAGAATAACAACTTATGTACAATACCAATGCTTTTAGATAACTATATACCTCCAATGGAAAGCCTACCTCTTTTTATCCTGCGGATTGCCACAGAGGTAAAACTTCTTCATTTTTCTCTTATACTTTTGTTTTATATTTCATTTTTACTGGTTTCAGTATTTGGATTATAGACATCTTGGAGCAATACATTCAAGGGTTTGCAATCAATCATATTAACCTCCATTACTTTGGTAGCAGTATCATCAACTGTTACAAAGACAAAGGAGATGCTCTAGAAAGAAGCAACTACAGGGGCATGAAACTAATAAACCAACTTCTGAAAGTAGCAGAAAGAGTTATAGTACAGCTATACCTAGTGAGACAACTATAGGAGATGTTTTTAGCTAAGAGCAAACCATTATACCTAGCATTTGTTGACCTAAAGAATGCCTTTGACAGGGTACTATGCTATGTAGTCTGGTGGTTGCTAAAAAAAATAGGCACAGTGAATGTCTTTTAGGAGAATTATAAGTCATGTTCAGAGATGCTATCAGCAAGGTGACAGCAATGACTTCAACAAGAAATTTAGCATGCAGGTGGGTGTCCATTAAGATTCAGTTCTCATATATCAATTTTTTCCATGGATCACAAATTGGCAGAGTCATTAGAGTTCTAACAAAATACTTTGTGGTATTTGTTTCAGCTTTATTCGCTCCATTTCAAATCTCGTCACAGTCAACTTTGCCTTTCATTTTTTCGTGGTTGATAAAGTAATTCCACCGGTCTAGAGCAGTTGATTGGTGAAATTGTTAGAACATTAGACAAGATACCTTGCATTCTGAGTTCAAATTCCAGCATCACCTACTCGAATGGTAGATTTAATTTGTCAGCAAGTTTTACACCACCACCTAGTTATTGGATTCCTCTAGTAGAGTTCTGACCAGATCTCCAGAGGATATCTTCCTTCCTCACTTCCACTGGTCTCAGAGACCTCTAAATGGCTCTGATCAAACAGTTAAAAGAAAATAAATTATAATAAATAGTTGTGTAAAGTATATTTTCATTGTTCTTTTTGCCTAACCCTTTAGCATTTAAACTGACCAAATCCAGCCAGAATTCTCTCACCTCTTTCTTTTCACATCGACCGTAACCAGCTCCTTATACTTATGTTAAAGTATTGTTCTCAATATAAAAAACATCAAAATCTTGTAGATTTGATATTATGTGAGGTAATTATGTCAGATAAAGCCTTTACCATGAAAATACAATAGTAAATATAGAGTAATGTAAATGCTAAAGGGCTAACATTAAATTTAAATATTTCCTAAGTTTTGTAATAGAAAGTGAGATGTAGTGAAAGTCAAGAATTCTCTTATTGTTTCATAATTATGGATGTTATACGGAAAAAATGAAACGAAATTTCATTTCTCACTCTTAGTACGGCTGTTACTTAAATATAAGTATGTATACGTACATACATATATGTATACAGACGTACAGTAGTATGTATATATACAGTAGTATGTATATATATATAATAAGCTTGAAACTAGTACAGCGTTCCTTTGTCAGTGTTGAACAAATGAGCAACGATGGTTGCTAGACACTGTACGGCTTAATTCGGGATGTTTGTTTACAAACACACCGAGCATTATAATAAATGTTCGGTGAATCCATACGTACATATATATATGTGTGAATGTATGTATATATATATACGTGTGAATGTATGTATATATATATACATACTACTGTATGCCTGTATACATATATGTATGTACGTATACATACTTATATTTATTGATGTTATATTTTATTTAATCACACAGGTAAACTGGGATATTGAAAAAGAATGTTTCATGTCATTCTGTAAAGAGGTCAGTGAGTTTTGTGTCCTAAAGAAAAGTTTACCTGCAGAAGAGGTGAGATATTCTATTTTTATTAACAACATTCCCTCTTTAAATGGCTGCTCTTTGTTTTATTGTTTTTATTTAGCCTTAGATGATCTCTGAACAAGTAGACCTATGATCAAAGCTATTCCATCTGTAACTGTTCTTTTTTTAAATTGTTTTTGATATAATTCTCTTTTTCTGCAGACATCTAGGATATCATCGCCAAATGTGTCCTTCCTTTTTTGTTAAAAAACTATAGGATATGGGATGAGGAAGAATTGCATGTAATTTCTAGCAGGCCTACTGACCACATGGTGACATCTTTGTTTGCATCACTGTAATTATTTGGCAGCATAATTAATAGAATAATAAATGCTTATGTATAATATAGTGTTCATAAGAAAATCTAAGGTAAATTGCTGTTTCACTACTCTTTTGTGAAGGCGCATGGCTTAGTGATTAGAGCATTGGGCTTGCAATTGAAAGGTTGTGAGTTCAATTCTTGGACCGGGTGATGTGTTGTTTCCTTGAGCAAGACACTTTATTTCACATTGCTCCAGTTTATTCAGCTGTAGAAATGAGATGATAGGACTGGCGTCCCTATCATTAAATCACCCAAGACACCTCCAACAAGATATACCTTGGAGGAGGTTAGCTAAAACCTGCATAGATGTGAGCTATAACAACAACAACAACTGTTTTAAATTATAACTTTCACTGAAAAGGAACAAATATAAATACACTTTTGTTGTTCAGCAGAAGACAAGTATCTTTATCCTTCCATCCATGAAGTGAACTTATAGCAAAACACTATTTATGTTAAACTCAACTGAAAATGGCCATTAGTTACACTTACTCTTAGGTGCCAAATAATAGGAGGGGGTGTCACCATTGATTTTTTTTAAAAACCAGTTTAAATATTGAGACCCGAACCCATCCTATTTATTTTTATAATGTATGAGATTTCTAGTAAGGTAATTTTTTTTGTCATGTATAATGTTTTTTAATGTATAAAGAAAATTAATTGTCACAGAAATGCTATCACTTAAAATAAAATTTCGCTGGAGATAGATTAACAAAATTTAATGAGGAGGGTGTGGGGGGCATTATTCCAGATCCGAGAGTACATTAAATATATCTTAGATTTCCTAATATAAACCATTTTGTGCATAAATATTTATTATTTGATTATATTGTCAAATGAATGCACATTATGTAAATTAGACTAGTCATTTCAGTTAAGTTCTGATTTGTGTTTAGCATAAATAGCAGTTTGTTATAAGCTCTCGATGTAGGCAGAGGAGTAAGAGTAGGCATTTTCTGATGAACACCGAACTAGCTGTAAAAGCAGTCTCTTATGTTTTTCTGTATGCAAATAGAATGACAAAAGTATTAAAAGTGTAACTCAACAGTGACCTCATCCATTTTGACTGCAAAGCTTATTGTAGTCGAAACAGCTGTATTCACCATCAGGCTACTCTTCTGCATCTTAAAATAAATTGAGTACTCCATTGATTAGTGGTCTTCCTGGTTTTTTAACTGGTATTATCCAATACATACATATATATGTATGTGTGTGTCTGTACAAAGATTAGTGGTTTTCCTGAGTTTTAAAATGATTTAGTCAAAAGTGGAAGGGCAGTGCTTAAGGCTTTTTTCTAGAATCTTTGGGACAGACAGAAGACAGAAAGGAAAATCTTGATGTTTTCAAACCAGAGACTTGGTCCAAATGCTTCTAAGACAAAAAAATGGTGGTGATGTTAAACCAGATGATGAATTAAGTATCCCACTCAAAATGCAGTATGGTGTAGAAATATGCAGTATGATGTAGGTGAGAGGTGTATTACAATTGTGTCACTTTCTCACTCAGGTGTGTAAGCTATTACTAAGCATATTAGCTGAAGTTGGTGATTGTATTTCTCCAGAAATAACAACTCAGTCAGATATATAATTATCCAAGTCAAATTAAAAATTAGAAAGCAATAAGTTAATAGAAGGGAGAACATAAAAGAAGTTTGAATGTAATAGATTTGATGAAAAGAAACATTTAGAACATACAAAAGAAATCAAGAGTTGTGTCACCTATGGTTCTGAGATATTGAACTGGAAATTTTCTCTGTGAAAAGAACAAAGTAAAAAAGAAATTATCAAGTGGTATTGATACATGCTGGTGTTTAGTAACTATTCCAATAAGCCATTAAATCATCTTCTCATTAGCGTTACATTCAGATATTGATTGGACATCTTGCCTTTGAATTGTGACCTTTAATATGTTTCTGGAAAACATCAAGAAACATTTCAGCTTATTCTCTCAAAAGGTTTTTGTTTTCTTCTCTCATTTGTTTCATATCTCAGCAAAAAATTATATTGAAAACTTACATTAGTTCTGTAGTTTTTTTAATGTTATTGATGTTGTTTATATTCTTGTTGTGGGCTTCCAGTCAGTTCTGATTGATAAGAACTAAAGCAGTGGGTAGATAGTCTGCGAAATGACTAGATATGGTCATCAGAACCAGTGTTCCAAATGTATCATCTTTCCAGCAGCAGTTTATCATATGAAATCTAATACGACATTCCTGCTGTGCTGCTTTGTATGTCTGGGATTTTTATTGTTTGTGAGAGAGAAATAGTCCTTAAGATGGTGTAGTAGTTACCTTAGATAAGCTCTGATCAAATAGACCTATGGCACACAGGAAGTTGGCCAAATGACTTAGTGTAACGTTAGATCTACTGTTCTAAATATACAATACCTCTATCTCTTTAAGAACCAACCTTACTACATATTATGACTTGCAAGGGTAAATTAAATACAGTGTGGTGTATCATTATAATACATTCTTTGCAGTATCCAATGTATTGTTGTATAGCTGTAGGTGCTGTTGATGGCTACAGAACTGAAAGGCAAAGTGAACTGGGTCAGAACATAACTGTTGTTGTTTGTCTACACATCAAGGAGGTGGGTGTAGCTCCTGAGAAACTGAGGAACAACAAAGCTCTGGGTGATGGTCTGCTGAGATCTTCAAAAAATGTTCCAGCATTATGACTTCATAATTGCATCAAAGGGATTAAATTTGTTTGGGACATGGAGTCTATTCCACATGAGTGGAGCTGTGTGGTTCTTTTCACTTTCTTCAAGAAATGTTTTAGGCATTCTTACAATAATTACTGAGGTGTCCAAGATATATATACACTATCATTCTACTACTAAGACTTCAACACCAATGTGATCAATGTACACAACCAGAGGATGTGCTACACAGCTCAAATTTTCATTGTCAGAAAGGTTCTTGAACAGCAAATCACCACTTGCTTTGTGAACTTCACCATAGCCTTTGATGGAAGACAAAATTTGGAGGAAGAAGAAGGTTGATTTAATCAACTCCAGTACTTGACTCGTACATTATTTTATTGACCCTGGAAGTATGAAGTACAAAGTTGAATCCAGTGGGATTTGAAAGCAAAATTAAAATCACATAAAAAATTAACATCTTTACTTTAACCCTTTAGCATTTAAACCGGCCATATCCGTCCAGAATTCTCTCACCTCTTTCTGTTCAAACTGGCCATAACTGGCCACTCATACTAATGTATTGTTCTCAAAATTAATAATATCAAAATTCCATAGACTCAATATTATGTAAGATAATTATGTGAGGTAAATCCTTTACCACAAAAATACAATAGTATATATAGAGTAATGTAAATGCTAATGGGTTAATACTACAAATGTTTACAGCAATCTGTCCATCAGTAAAGATACTATAAACATTTGAAGTAACAAACCCATTTTTAGATAATTTCTTCTAACTCATTAAAATGTGTTAATTTATGGTTTAAATTTAGGAGGAAGAAGATGAAGAGATGAAGGACTCCAAATCTACAACTAACTGGAAGTGGACTGTTGAACATGTTCTGTTCCCTGCTTTTCGGGATTATCTACTGCCACCAAAACATTTTGCTGAAAATGCCAGTGTTTTAGAGATTGCAAATTTAAATGATCTGTATAAAGTCTTCGAAAGATGCTAACATTTTTTTTCTACTTATATCACCCATTATAATTCTTTTTTAGTTGTTGTTTATGCTGTTTTTCATCAATAGAAATACTCAAAGTGGAGAATAGAGCATCTTTCATTCAAATAGAACAAAATAAAGAAACTATTTCTGATCACTAGGCATAGAAGAGATGTTATTTAACTCCTGGTTAGCTTTGATAAAACAGAGCTATAATAAAAGACATTCCAACTGTGAGCAACCCATATTTTCTATTTCAGATATAGAGTATATCCACAATTAGAACTTTTGGTGAAGCAGATAGATACAATTTGAGGGTGATTTGTCTGCTATTTCTTATAGATTGTGTGACTGCATTTAAGCACCTTCATTGTAATGGTTGATGTTGTGATGAATGTTGTTTAATCACAGAATTGTGCTGATCAAGAAGATCTATGATGAAAAGCACTTCAACCTTGACCATCCTGACATTCTCAGTTATGTCTATTTAGGACTACATTATACAATATATCCTTCCCCACTTTTTTAAAGTAACCTGTGATTTCATATACTCCTGATTCAGTTTCATGAATACTCCAAATGTATAGCAGGATAATATAGGGTCCCACTAACTAGTCCACTTGTATAATTACCATGGCACAACCCACAGTAGAATCCATACATCTGTTTTATAATTTTCACCATCTTTTTCACAAATATATGACAATAAAACTCTATAAAAAGATCTGATGTTGTTTGTTTTCATTCTTCTTCCTCCTCTTGTTGTTCTTTATACATTTTTATGAGTGTGTATATGTTTATGTGTGTGTGTATATATATATATATATATATCCAATAGTCGACTGATGAGAAAGAACTGTCCTGTGTTTCATTCATTTTTCCATTGCCTTTGCTTAACTTCTTTTATTCATTTTGTATGATCTTAGCCACATGGGACATTTTTTCAAATTTATATATAAACCCATGCTAGCGTTAAACGATGATGATGATATATATGGAATTAGGCTCTCCCTCTTTCGCCGAAAATAAGTAAGTGACATAGTCACTACTTTAAAACTGATAGCGTGTGGTCTTGTAAATGTTTTTAATTAAACATACGGTATATTGCCAAATATACTATACATACATTCATATATATATATAATACATATATATATATATATATACATATATATATCATCATTTCATCATTTTACGTTCATTTTTCCACACTCGCATGAGTTGAATGGGTCCTTTTCAGTACATCTCTCTACTCATTGCGTTCCTTCGTCATCTCCTCTGAATCTCAGCAATTTGAGATCAGCTCTCACCACCTCCACCCAGGTCTTCCTTGGCCTACTCCTACTGTGGCTTCCTACCACTGCGATTTCCTACATCTATTTTTCGCCAGCTAGCTGGTGTATGTATATAAGTTGTGGTGTGCAGGAGAGAAGGCTGAGATGGTATGGACATGTGATGCACATGGAGGATGACCGATGGGTGAAGAAGTGCCAGGAAGACCCAGTGGAGGGAAGACGCAGTAGAGGTAGACCATGAAAAACATGGGCGGAGGGGGTGTGAGCAGACCTCAGATCGCTGAAACTCACCAAGGAGATGATGAAGGACTGTGACAAGTGGAGAGATGTTGTGCTGAATAGGACCCGTCCAACCCTTGCAAGCAGGGAAAAGCAGATGTAAAATGATGATGATGATGATATATATATGCATGCTTGTGTGTGTCAATATAAAAGTATATTATTTATTCTGCAGCTCATTCTGTCACTTAATTACTCTTTGTGATTGGACAGTTTCCTACTTCCACATTTTCCATTCTAAAAAGGATCTGAACTTAGGGCTGGGAAAAATAAACTGTGTAGTTGGTGGTGTTCAATTACTAATCCTCTTCAAAGTGGGCTCTTTGTGCCTCTACACACTTAGCCCAGAGATCCTTCCACTGTTTGCAGTATGTCTGCAATGCTTCTTTTCGGAATGACTCTCAGCTCTGCCATCAAAATCTGCATGATGTCCTCTTGACTCTCAAAGTGAGGAGAGCCTTTCAGTTGTATCTTTATCTTTGGAAACAACTAAGTCAGAAGGAGCCATGTCTGGGTAGTAGGGAGCATGGTGAATGAGTAAAATATCTTTCTTTGCCAAGAAATCTTGGATTAGCTATGACAAATGAGCTGAGTCATCATCATGATACATCTGCCAGTTTTGTGAGGCCCACATATCCAGTCTTTTGTGTCAAACTGCATCATGAAGACATCAGAGTACTTCTTGATAGTACTCTTTTGTGACTGTTTGTCTTTCCGATGTGTTTTCATGATGCAACATCTTTGCTCAATAACTAACTTGCTTTTTTGAGCCTTGGCAATGTTGGATGCTTCCACTGTGATCAATGAGCTTTGGTTTGCAAGTCGCACTTGACACCCATGTCTCATTTCCAGTTATCAAAGTATCTAGGATTCTTGTTGGCAGATCAAAGTGTGATGAGTAAGTAGTACAGCATCTGCCATGCTGGTAGCCTGACAATGATTAATACATCCAGTGAGTTTGCCAAAATCCATGCATGCACATGAATGCATGTGATGTCCCTTCTACACACTTTTGTCTACCTAACATCATTAATTCTCATGGGAAAAAATAAAATTGGACACTTTTTTGACAGGCTTCATATTTGTGGATTCATTTACCTTACCCCATTGTTGGCTAAATTTTAACTACACTCCTTTGATTGTATGATATGCTACTGTCTTCGCCTATCCTTCTGTCAGAGATGTAACCAATCAAGAAAATATGTTGCTGTATTACATACTGGTTGAAGAGTCAATGATGTATTTCCTCCCATCAACAATATGCTATGTTTTTTATAAAAACTCTGTGGTGATTGTTGTTTAGCCTCAGATCAGCCCAGATTAAGAAGACCTCTAATCAAATATGTCCTACCTATTACCAGCCAATCTTTTATTCAGTCATGTATGTTACACAATGCGCTCCTTGATATCAACATATTTAAAATAGTAGTGTATTATTTAACCTCTTTGATACCAACCTACCAAAAACAGCCTCTACTTGTATGGCACAAAGCCATCCATTTTACATGGTTCTGATTTAAATTAAAATCTTCCAACATAATTTTATATATCAATTCCTTCACTTATTCCTGAGAAGGTTGTGCGGGCAGAGTCCACAAACACTCCTTCCAGTTAGTCCTGTCAGAAGTAACCGTCTCCAACTGATCTGGCTTTATCCCCAAGTGAGATTAGCCAAGCTTCTTTCTCAGGTTTGACCTTGGGTCTCTTGCCAGTTAGTTTTGCCCGTAAAATCTGTTCAGCAATTCTTACCTGAAACATTCTAACCACATGCTCATAGTATCAAAGCTGTGATCTCTTAATATATGAATTTAATAATTGAGATAATTTTAGTAAATCCTTCCTATTCATCAGTAATATATTCAAATACAGAGTATTTTATTAGAAATATGATAATGAAAGGGTTAAACGGAATTTAGTTATTGCCAGCTTGTCAAGTTCAAATTTCCAACTACTTTGCCATAAACATACTATTGGGTGTTCATTCTTCTCTAAGTAAAAAAATGTCTCTTTAATTGTTATTACCGGTAGATTGGCAGTATCGGTAGAGTGTTGGACGCCATGCTTTGCAGTAAAGAGTTACAGCCCTTTATGATCTGAGTTCAAATCCCGCCGAGGTTAACTTTGCCTTTCATCCTTATGGGGTCGATAAACTAAAGTACCAGTAATACACTGGGATAATTCCTGGCCTTGTGCCAAAAGTAGAAACAATTATTACCATATAACAATCTGAGATAGGAGTTGCAGGGTGTCTATGGAAAAATTCATTTAAATATAAGGGTTCCTTGGGAGAGAAAAGGAAACCATTGACATAGAGGCTCCCTTGCTGACTTGTTGATCATATGGTTAAGAGGTTATATACCTTACTGTGGGGCATAACACAATGGATGCAATCAAATTTGACATTATGACTGAGTTCAGTAGTGCATCCCCTCAAGCTGATAGCCAATATGGTGTTCAGATTATATCATTCTAGTACAGTCAACATATGTATTTAGCCTTATTTCAATATATCCAATACTGTTCTTGGATCACACTTATTCACCCTCCCTTACTCTCAAATTTACTCCCTATTATTCATACACACACTCCCTACCTCTCTCTCCACACTTTTTCATTCTCTCATTAATTTTACTGTCTCTGCCTTCCTCTTATAATCACTTACACATCCTGCTCCCTCTCACTCTTTCACTCTCTCTCTATTCCTTTAACACTCATATTCATTCGTCCTCTCTCTTTGTCACTCTTATTTTCACCCTCTCCTCCACCACACACACACACACACAGAATGTGAGTCTACCAAAACCACATTACTCAACATCATAAAAAAGTTATCAGTTTTGGCAGTGGTTAGCAGTATTGACCACTCTCTTCTGACATCCATTACTGGTCATGATGCCAATAACAATTTATAATAAACATGTTAATAAATAATCTAGACTGTATTGTGACAAGCAACAAGATTTCAATTAGTCTTCAAACAATTTAATATCATCTATTATACACTGGAATCTAGCCATGCAAGATTTCACTCTTTCTACAAACATTTCAACATTTTTTTTCTTTCGTCAGATATATGGAAATGCAATAGCGAAATGGATAAAAGTCTTGAACCATCAAATTGGTAAATGGGTAAAAATGTTAAAGCCCCCATATGAATTGCTTTGCAGTATTTATTCTGGCCTCTTGTGCTCTGAGTTCAAATCCTGCTAACACTAACTTTTGTTTTCATTGGATTGGCAGTATCGGTAGAGGGTCGGACACCATGCTTTGCAGCAAAGAGTTATGGCCCTTTATGATTTGAGTTTAAATACTGCCGAGGTTAACTTTGCCTTTCATCCTTACGGGGTCGATAAAATAAAGTACCAGTAATACACTGGAATAATTGCTGGCCTTGTGCCAAAAGTAGAAATAATTATTTTCACATCACTAAATAATGTACCAGTCTAGGGAAGTAGACAGGCAAAATCAATAGAATGTTATATGAAATGGCTTGTCATATTTATTCTGGTTCTTTGCATTCTGAGTTCAAATTCTGCTGAAATAGACTTTGACTTTCACCACTCCAGAGCCAATAAATAAAGGGCTAGTCTAAGGTAGTATTTGTTCTGACACTTTATAGTTGCACTTCAAACCCCACCATGGCATATTTAGGTAGTAATCTTTATCCATTCCTTAGTTTAAAACCATGTTCTTTAGCTCTGGATCAACCATGATCTGACAAACCTATTATCAAAGTTTTGTATATATATATATATGTATGTATGAGAGGAACGAAGCTTGCATGCTCCGCTGGATGTGTAATAGTAATATACGCGAACGGCAAAGCATAAACGAACTAAGGGAAAAATTAGAAATAAGAGGGATCAGATGTTGTTTACTCGAGAGAAGGCTACGTTGGTATGGTCACGTGATGCGCATGAAAGACGACAGCTGTATAAAAAAGTGCAGGGCAATAAAGATAGACGGTAGCCACGGAATAGGCAGACCCAGAAAAACCTGGGACGAACTGATAAATTCCGACCTCATACACTTACACCTCTCCAAGACAATGTCACTGGACCGAGATCATTGGCGGTACTCAGTAATAGAGAAGACCCGCCTTACCTGAATACAAAGTAAACCTACTACAGTCAGTAGGCATCTCTAACAAAATACACCCCCGTCCCACCACCCCCACCCCATCCACACCGCCCCTTTCAATGTAAAGTTATGTTGGTACCACAACATCCAGTCCGAAACAAATGAGGTCGTGTAGGTGTCACAACAAAAAAAACACACAGTCCACGCTGTAATGTGGCTGTGTAGGTAACACGGTAAAAACCTCCCAGTCCACACTATAAACGTGGTTGGTGTTAGGAAGGGCATCCAGCGTAGAAAACCTGCCAGATAGTCCTGAGCAAGACAACCAATCTTGCCTCAAGTGGGAAAAGTCCCGTCCAAACCCATGCAAGCGTGGAATATGGACGTTAAACGATGATGACGATGATGATATTGAGAAATAACCCTAACATTGCTAACTATATCACATTTTAATTTACGTGCATTTTATCCTTGATATTAGGACCCATCAGAATTATTTGCTTTCGTATTTGAAATCATATTACTTTATACAATATACATGTATATATAACCCATGCTAGCGTGGAAGAACGGACGTAAAACGGTGATGATGATGATATATATATATATGTGTGTGTGTGTATATATATAATCAGAGTTTAGATTAATATACAGTGATTTTGATTTCTTTGCTTACAACTTGCTCAACAATCATTTTGGAAAGCAGATTTAAGTTTAAAATTTTAACTTAAATCTGCTTTCCAAACCAGTCAAATCCGATCGATCCTTTAAGATCTTATAAAGATACTCCCTTGAAAATGGGTTTTTAAACCTGAAAATATTTGGGATTATGAAATTTGCTAAGGTAAGAAACTATTGTTATCTTGGCAATTTTGATTTTCTAGTGCATTGTATGGTTTTCAAAATTATTTAAATATGTGTTTCCTATTCAACAATGCTTCAAGCAAACTACAACACTTGGACATAAAAAGATGATGATGATGATGATATAAATCAGAATGGATGCAGTAAAAACTAGTTATACCATTACTCATCAGAGTATTCAATACTTGGGGTAGTAGAGTGGATAATATGAAGGATTCAGGAACCCAAATCCTTCATATATATGTGTGTGTGTCTGTGTGTGTGGGGGTAAACTTGAAGAAAAGAAAAAGATAATTAACTGCAGAATGGCACTGATATTCACCAAATATAAAAGAAGAAAAGAAATAAAAAATATATAACTATTTTCATGTTCACATTAAAATAGATATAAAAAAAAGCATCATGAAGCAAACAAGAATTTATTGTGACAAATTAGAAAAGGGGAGACTAACAGAATATTCAAACAAAAGTGAAAAAACATGGACCATGTTAATGCAGTATGATGTTTAAAAAGTGTTCACAAATAAAACAGACACATTGATAGAGAGAATAAATAAAAACAGAAAAGAATGCATCACAAGAAATCAGTGAGAGAAAGTTGAGTAGAGAACGCTGTCAGATAAAAAGAGTAAAATGGAAAAATTAGAAAAAATATATAACATGATTTTAAGCTCCACACTGACGTTACAACTAGCATTGCATTTTAATTAACAATTAACAATATATAATCAAGTTTAACTCTTGAAGAGTAAGTTAACCTATTTGACCTTATAATCAACAATTCACCAAACCATTAAAGGAAATAAATAATTTAAGTTTATAAACACATAAATCAATAGCTACATAAATTAATAAATGAATTAGTAAATAAAAAAAAATATTATATATAGATAACTAAAGGAAAAATATAAGTAAATATAGCGTGGAAAATGGACGTTAAATGATGATGATGATGATGCTGATGATGCTGATGATGATATAAAGCATGTATGAATTCTTAACAAATAGCTAATATATCATCATCATCATCATCACCGTTTTACGTCCGTTCTTCCACGCTAGCATGGGTTAGACGGGTTGTCCTGTTGTGGGCAGTGTCTGGTCGGTTTACCATGCCTTGCTCATACAGGAACTGATTTGGCTTGATTTCTACATCTGGATGCCCTTCCTAACACCAACCTCATTTACAGTGAGTGCTGGGTGCTTTTTCGTGGCGCCTACACGTCCACTTTACAGTGTGGGCTGGGTGCTTTTTTGCCGTGGCACCTCCACGACCACCTTGCAGTGGGAGGGTGTGGGGGCATATTGTCTATATGCTTCAGCTTGTACCCATGGGAGGTCGGGTACTCTGTATTACTGCGTGACGCCAGAGGTCACGGTCATGTGTCATCTCCTTTGAGAGATGTAATTGGGTAAGGTCGGCTTTTATCACCTCATCCCAGGTCATCTTGGGTCTCCCCACTCCACGGTTTCCATCGACTTCTAGTGCTCTGCACCTTTTTATGCAGCTGTCATCCTTCATACGCATCACATGTCCATACCAACGCAACCGCCTCTCCTGCACACAGCATTTGATTCCTCTTATACTCAATCTCTCTCTCAATTCATTTATGCTTTGTCGTTCGCGTATATTACTATTACACATCCATCGGAGCATGCAGGCTTTGTTTCTCTCTAATCTACGTAAGTCTTCCACCTTCAGCGCCCATGTCTCACTACCATGTAACATTGCTGTTCGGATACATGCATCATTCAGTCTGCCTTTCATTTTGAGGGAGAAGCCTTTTGCAGCTAGCAGTGGCAGTAGTTCCCTGAACTTCTTCCATCCTGCTCTTACCCTAGTTATTGTACTTTCTGAACACCCACCCCCGCTGCTAATTCGGTCACCAAGGTAGCAGAAGCTGTCTACTGTTTCTACAGAGCCCTCCCACAGATTGGTGGTACTTGTTTCCTGTGGCTGTTTGCTGCTTGCTGTCTCAGCACAGCTGCTGCATGTGAAGCCTACATTCTTAATTAAGCTTCCTGAGATCCCGCTACATCTCTTGTGTACCCATTGTTTGCATTTGGGGCAGAGAATGGAGTTCCTACCTACCCCTTTCCTACATACTGAGCAAGGCCATTTCCCTGAGGGGATCTGGGTTCCGTTTTCTCGTCTACTTACAAGGACCTTAGTCTTTGTCATGTTGACTTTGAGACCCTTTCTTTCTAGTCCCTGCTTCCAAGTTTGGAATTTCTTCTCTAGTTCTACCATAGATTCAGCTATAAGTACGAGGTCATCAGCATACAGGAGTTCCCATGGGCATCCGGTCTTAAACTCCTCCGTTATTGCCTGCAGGACTATGATGAACAGGAGAGGGCTAAGAACAGAGCCCTGGTGGACGCCAACCTGTATGCTAAATTCCTTGCTATACTCATTGCTAATCCTAACTTTGCTGACTGCTCCCCTATACATGGCTTGTACAGCTTTCACAAACCATTCATCTACTCCTAGTTTTCTAAGAGCCCACCAGATTACAGCACGTGGAACTCTGTCAAAAGCTTTCTCGAGATCGACGAATGCCAAGTAGAGTGGCTTACTTTTAGCTAGGTACTTTTCCTGTAACTGCCTCACAAGGAAGAGGGCATCAGTGGTGCCTCTTCCTGGTACAAACCCAAATTGCATCTCATCTAGTTTCACCCAGTCCCTAATCAACTGTGCTATAACTCTTTTAATATATATTACATTTTTTAGAGGAAAATATACGCATGCACACAGCATATATACAAACATAAGTAAATAGATTTTCACTGATGAGAGATGAATGAATCTTGAAACAGTTGTCTGGCATTCTCACCAGCGCTGAGATGGCTGTGATGTGTTCACAGCACAAAAAAAAAAAGATAAAAAAATATTTTCAATAGCAAAAAAAATATTTTTCTTTCTTAGCAAGGCTGTCATGTGTTTATTATACATAAGCATGTTTTATATATTTTCATATACACCCCTACTAAGTAAATGAATATACACATCATCACCATTTAATATCCATTTTCCATGCTTGCATGGGTTACACACACAAACCCACATATACATATGCATGCATTCATACTTCCACATAAACATACATTTCTAATTCTTACTAATACCACTCCACATACTAACTTCAAAACTATATTTATACTAGCAGGCCCAGTGCTGTCAAAAATGACGGCTAATTGTAATATGTATACATAATATAAAAAAAGAAATGTTTATTTGTTTGTTGGCTGGTTGGTTGGTTGGTTCATTTGCATTCACACACACAAGTGTTACTAATATACAAACACAGTCAGTGTGTGTAGCCCTATCACTACACACACACACAAGTGTTACTAATATACAAACACAGTCAATGTGTAGCCCAATCACTACACATACACACACACAA
Source organism: Eledone cirrhosa (assembly GCA_964016885.1). Classification (NCBI taxonomy): domain Eukaryota; kingdom Metazoa; phylum Mollusca; class Cephalopoda; order Octopoda; family Eledonidae; genus Eledone; species Eledone cirrhosa. The sequence goes on from OZ024740.1 coordinate 414,968,962, forward strand.
GTGTTACTAATATACAAACACAGTCAATGTGTAGCCCAATCACTACACATACACACACACAAGTGTTACTAATATACAAACACAGTCAGTGTGTGTAGCCCAATCACTACACATACACACACACAAGTGTTACTAATATACAAACACAGTCAATGTGTAGCCCAATCACTACACATTCACACACACAAGTGTTACTAATATACAAACACAGTCAATGTGTGTAGCCCAATCACTACACATACACACACACAAGTGTTACTAATATACAAACACAGTCAATGTGTAGCCCAATCACTACACATACACACACACAAGTGTTACTAATATACAAACACAGTCAGTGTGTAGCCCAATCACTACACATTCACACACACAAGTGTTATTAATGTGTGTTTGTAATTCTATTGTCTATGTATCTTTCTAAATAAACACACACAGACACATATACACTCACACAAATATTATATATAAATATAATTTACACAAACACTACACACACATAATCATAACAGTTAATGTGTGTAGCCATTTTGCTATACATATAGACACACACAGGTTTAGCGATGTTAGACGCTGCTTAGACACCCCTTCCTTCCTCAGTGGACGTAATCACCCTTTCCTTCTTCAGTTTGTCATCACCCATTCCTTCCTCAGTCGACGTTATAACCCCTTCCTTCCTCAGTCGATGTTATCACCCTTTCCTTCCCCAGTCATCTCTAGTGTGTGACAGACAAATACACAAGGGTATTATATATTAGTTGATATACTGTTACTCCTAAACACACTCATATACAAGCTTATATCAATGTATCTGTTTATCTATTTATCCATATGTGTGTAAACTAAAATGAAGATCATTCATATACAAATCTGAAATAAAATATACTCTCTATAAAAAATCCTTAATACAATATTTTCAAAATTCTAGAAGATAAACAAAAGTTCAAATTTAGAACACAAGTACTCTATAGTTCTTGTAGTCACTAAAAGAAAAAATTTCACTATAGCACTAATTGGTATAGAGAAGAAAAAGGAAGAAAATTGTCTGGATACATAATAGGATTATAATGTAAGTCTTATAATCCTATATTTATATGCTGAAATCATCTCTAAATTCCCATTCAGAATTGAGTCTTTAATAAAACACATTTTTAGCACGTATATACTCTTTTGTTTCCATTGTATAATCTAGCCATAGCCAAACCTTTCTATTTTACTTCATACTAACTATTCATATCTTTCAATTTCTGAATATAAGCCAAGAGCATTGTCATATTCCTCCTTCTAGCTGAATTTCTGAATGAATCATTATGCATGTGATACTTTACTTTAAATCTATTGACCATTAAACCTATATATACCTTTACCATACATTTCTATACTACAACACTAGTGATACATTTTCCTCTAAAAGACTATTATTTTTATTGATGAAATTGCAGTCATCACTATTGTTATTATTATTGTTGACTATATTATTAGAATGCAGTCAACAATAATTATAACAATACTGATAACTAAGTTATCATCTCAGCTAAGATAGCACATTATATGGTTAGTCTATCATTCTTTATAGTAAAATAATTCAACTATTCAACTGCATTTCAGTTAAAGATCTTGTAATATTTATTAATAAAGGGTTGTTGAAATAAAGTTAGAAATAAAAATACAAAAATAAGAATTATTGGTATTTATCAGTAGCATTGTAAGAAAACATTCAGAGAGTAAACAAATAGCACAGTTAAGATCTCCTATGACACTGAAGTAGAGACTATTAAATCAATTAGTATATAAAATAGGAAATAGTAATTATTAAAGAGTATTATTTTAACTTACCATCTGGAACATAGTTCAATGGAATTCTTCTTGGCTTATACTCAAAAATAATCGTTACTTTGGCTGTAAAATTCTGGCTTGGTCTGATGATTATGCAATAATTATTTTTTAATTGATAGGAAGGCTAAATTTATAGGATTATTAGAATGGTATAAATTAATAACAACACTGTAAATGTATTATATTATTCCGAAAAAGTGTATTATTATTGGGTTGGCATGGACGCCATACTTTGCAGCATAAAGTTACGTCCCTTTACGACCTGAGTTCAAATCCTGCTGATGTAAACTTTCCTTTCATCCTTACGGGGGTCAATAAAATAAAGTACCAGTAATTTGCTGATGTATTTGCTGGTCTTGTGCCAAAAGTAGAAACAATTATTGTTGGATTGGCAGTATCTGTAGAGGACCAGACGCCATACTTTGCAGCATAGAGTTATGGCCCTTCTCACTCACTCACACAAGTGATATAAACACACAAACACAGCTGTGATGAATCTTAGAACACTAGACTTCTATAGTTTCTTACTCCCTCTTCCTACCTCAGTCATTACATAGATATGTGTGTATTAGGCACCCCTTCCTTCCTCAGTCGACATAATCACCCCTTCCTTCCTCAGTCGACATAATCACCCCTTCCTTCCTCAGTCGACATAATCACCCCTTCCTTCCTTAGTCGACATAATCACCCCTTCCTTCCTTAGTCGACATAATTACCCCTTCCTTCCTCAATCAACATAATCACCCCTTCCTTCCTCAGTCGACATAATCACCCCCTTCCTTCCTCAATCAACATAATCACCCCTTCCTTCCTCAGTCGACATAATCACCCCTTCCTTCCTCAGTCGACATAATCACCCCTTCCTTCCTTAGTCGACATAATTACCCCTTCCTTCCTCAGTCGACATAATCACCCCTTCCTTCCTCAGTCGACATAATCACCCCTTCCTTCCTCAGTCGACATAATTACCCCTTCCTTCCTCAGTCAACATAATCACCCCTTCCTTCCTCAGTCGACATAATTACCCCTTCCTTCCTCAGTCGACATAATTACCCCTTCCTTCCTCAGTCGACATAATCACCCCTTCCTTTCTCAGTCGATGTAATCACCCCTTCCTTCCTCAGTCGACATAAACACCCCTTCCTTCCTCAGTCGACATAGTCACCCCTCCCTTCCTCAGTCGAAATAATCACCCCTTGCTTCCTCAGTAGACATAATCACCCCTTCCTTCCTCAGTCGACATAATCACCCCTTCCTTCCTCAGTCGACATAATTACCCCTTCCTTCCTCAGTCGACATAATCACCCTTTCCTTTCTCAGTCGATGTAATCACCCCTTCCTTCCTCAGTCAACATAATCACCCCTTCCTTCCTCAGTCGACATAATCACCCCTCCCTTCCTCAGTCGAAATAATCACCCCTTCCTTCCTCAGTAGACATAATCACCCCTTCCTTCCTCAGTCGATGTAATCACCCCTTCCTTCCTCAGTCGATATAATCACCCCTTCCTTCCTCAGTCGATGTAATCACCCCTTCCTTCCTCAGTCGACATAATCACCCCTTCCTTTCTCAGTCGATGTAATCACCCCTTCCTTCCTCAGTCGACATAAACACCCCTTCCTTCCTCAGTCGACATAATCACCCCTCCCTTCCTCAGTCGAAATAATCACCCCTTGCTTCCTCAGTAGACATAATCACCCCTTCCTTCCTCAGTCGACATAATCACCCCTTCCTTCCTCAGTCGACATAATTACCCCTTCCTTCCTCAGTCGACATAATCACCCTTTCCTTTCTCAGTCGATGTAATCACCCCTTCCTACCTCAGTCAACATAATCACCCCTTCCTTCCTCAGTCGACATAATCACCCCTCCCTTCCTCAGTCGAAATAATCACCCCTTCCTTCCTCAGTAGACATAATCACCCCCTTCCTTCCTCAGTCGATGTAATCACCCCTTCCTTCCTCAGTCGATGTAATCACCCCTTCCTTCCTCAGTCGATGTAATCACCCCTTCCTTCCTCAGTCGATGTCTTCACCCCTTCCTTCCTAAATTGATATTATCACCCCTCCCTTCCTCAGTCATCTCTAGTGTGTGATAGACAAATACACAAGTCTGTTATATTAGTAGATGATCATGAGAGTGTGTATAGTTCATTGATCATCCTTAACTTATTGCTTCCTAGATAATTTGTCAGTCACTTAACTCTAGGAGGACAGATTAGACTACTGGTAGCCAACATAACAAGATGTGACACTTCGATTCAATATATGTGACAAAAATTAACCTGGAGAATATGAATAATTTATATATTAATAGCTAATAACCTAATATGATTGATATTAGGCTTTATAAGCACTAATTTGGTAATTTGCGTGTGTGTGTGTGTGTGTAGATGTGAATTTATGTGTAGATATATACATATGTATATGTGGTTAGATATGTTTGGCTCATGATAGTAAGGTCATGAGTTTGAATCCCGACAGTGTATTGCGTCCTTGAACAAGATATTTTATTCAATGTACTCTAGTTCACCTAGCTGCAAAATATGAGTTGTATTACTCAGGCTGAATCACTCTAAGAATTACATTAACGATACACATGTTTAGGAAATGTTCAGGTACGTGCATGTTAATTTCACGAGCATATGTATGTATTTATGTATGTGGTTCTGCGAGAGCTACTTTCACAGGTTTTTCAGGAATGAGATTGAGGAAATCTTCATTGACGACAGACTGCTGATTCAAAAGTTCATCAAAGTGCTTTCGCCACCCTCACAGAATTCCTTGTGAGTCATGAAGAAGTTCCTTGCCATCCTTGCTGCAAAGCAGTGTCACTAGAGAAGAAGACGGTCCATAGACTTCACGCAAGAGACTACAACAGATTTGTGTTATTGGAATCTGATGCAGCTTGTATCTCACCAGCCTTCTCATTCCACCACTTATCCTTCATCTGAGAAAGCTTCCGCCTCACATGTGATTTCACATCCTTGAGTTCCTTATACAACATATTCTTCTCCTGTGGTTTTGCTGCCAGGTAGCATGACAGATGCTTGTGGAGGTTGCAGTAGCTATCTCGAAGCTGAACAGTGGCAGTCTCCAGGTATGAATGGCATACATGCAGAGCTCCTACAATATGGTGGTGAGAGACTTCTGCAACATCTTCACTCTTTCTTTGGCAGGATATGAGCTAATGAATCCGTACCTGAGGACTGGAGAGATGCAGTAATGGTGGTCTTGTACAAGGGAAAGGGTAACAGGAATGATTGTGGGAACTGCAGAGGTATATCATTGCTTTCTGTCGTAGGGAAAGTTTTATGTAGGGTGCTTCTGGACCGTCTGCTGACACACATTGCAGATTGTGTCCTTCCTGAAAGTCAATCTGGTTTTCGTGCTGGACATGGCACTACTGATATGATCTCAGCTAGACAGCTCCAGGAGAAGTGCATGGAACAAGGTTTGGATCTGTATCAGGTTTTTGTCGATCTGACAAAAGCTTTCAATACTGTTGACAGAAATGCATTGCGGAAGGTTCTCCAGAAACTTGGTTGCCCTGATAATTTCCTTGCTTTGGTTAGGTCTTTCCATGACGACATGAAGGCTTGGGTTAATGTCGGAGCCTATCTCAGTAAAAAATGGAGTGAAACAGAGGGATATTCCAGTACCAACCCTGTTTGCCATATATTTTGCAATGGTTTTCTATATTGCATTCAGGAATTGCGAGCATGGTGTTTACATCCGATATCGAACCTCAAGCAGCATATTTAACATCAAGCGCTTTGCTACAAAAACAAAAGTATTTACATGAATCATAAGAGACCTTTTGTATGCAGATGATTGCGATCTTGTAGCGCACACAGAGAGTGATATGCAGCACATTTTGAATGCATTTTCTGGTGCTTGCACTGCCCTAGGATTGACTGTCAGTCTTAAGAAAACCGTCATGTACCAACCTGCCCCTGGTAAGCAGTACAGTGAAACAAATATCTATGTGTATGGTAAACGACTTGGAGTGATTGATCAGTTTGTCTACCTGGGAAGCACTGTCAAGAGATACAGCAATCTTGATAATGAAATTCCACTCAGGATTAGGAAAGCAAGTGATGCTTTCGGAAAGCTAGAAAGGCACCTCTGGGGTCTGCAGAACATATGCAAGAAGACAGAGGTAAAGGTGTACAAGGCATGTGTGCTCTCTTCTCTTCTGTATGCCTACAAGACCTGGGTCACATATCGACACCACCTTAAACAATTGGAGCGTTTCCATCAGATGTGTTTCAGACGGATCCATGGCATTCACTGGAGGAACCACATCAGTGATGTCGAGATTTGGGAAAGCTCTCTGTGTGAAAGTATAGAAAATCTTGTGCTTAAGCAACGACTCCGTTGGAGTGGTCACCTTGCCAGGATGAAGGATTCTAGAATACCGAAACAACTCTTTTATGGAGAGTTAGTTAAAGGAAAACGACCTTCACATAAACCAAAAAAGAGGTATAAGGATTCCTTGAAAGCCTCTTTGAAAGACATTAACATCTCTGCTGATACATGAGAAAGCGTAGCTGCTGGTCGTAATAAATGGAGAAAGACTGCACATGAGGGGAAAGTTACCTTTGAGGCATCTCGAATCTCATACGAGAAAGTAAAAAGGAATGTGAGGAAGGGCATTGCTGTTGCATTTCCAGGCAGCGAAGGTCCTCCTATGGCACTGACATGCAGCGTCTGTGCGAGACTCTGCCACAGCAAAGCTGGACTTGAAAGTCATCTTCGCAGTCATAAAGTGAGACCAGTGGTTGACTACCAGGCTGCTGTTGGAGATGTTTCTCATCATACCTGCCAAGCATGTGGTAGAGAATGTAAATCAGCAGGAGGGCTAAAAAGACATGCAAAAGTACATGAACTCCAGCCACAGACGGCTACTGCCAGTGAATATTTTGGTTGCCAACTCCGTGCAAGACATTTTAGATCATTCACTGGGCTAAAAAGCAACATTCGATCGCAACACCATTAATTGTTATGTATATGTGTGTATGTGTGTGTATGTGTGCATATATGTGTATATATATATATATACATATATAATTTATTATTATTATTATTGTCTTTATTGGCAGTATCGGTAGAGGGTCGGACGCCATGCTTTCCAGCATAGTTACGTCCCTTTACGATCTGAGTTCAAATCCCGCCGAGGTTGACTTTGCCTTTCATCCTTACGGGGTCGATAAAATAAAGTACCAGTAATGCACTGGGTAATTGCTGGCCTTGTGCCTAAAGTAGAAACAATTATTATTGTCTTTATTGTTATTATTATGTGTATGTGTATATGTATATGTGTGCGTGTGTGTGTGTGTGTGCATATATATAAAACACCACTAACCACATACATCGCACGTGTATTAAACAGATCCTGAGACATCTCAACCGCCAATTACACGTCCATAAGCAGACACATCGACTGCCAATAGCACCCGGGGACTTGCTCCTGAAAATCACTAAAGCAATCGACCAGTGCTACCACTCCAGAGTCCAATACCAGAAAAAACGGCTCAAGCGAAAATATGAGTGGATCTTGTCGAAACGCCACAACAGGAACATCGACACTAACGAACAGACGGACCAGAACCACGTGGGAAACAACAACTTAACAACCGCCACCGCCGCATCCACCAACACCGAGCCATACCTCAACGATGCGACGCACCTGGTCACCGACCTAACCGGCACTCTCACGAGCGACGAGCTGAAACTCCTACACCTCGGACCCAAGTTCATCGTCTCACAACGTCTCGACGACAGACTCAAACTCAACATCGAGGCCAACTTTTGTCGAGCCGCTTACCAACTTAAATGGGTGACCGCCATCAACAGCGCCACAGAAAATAACAGCGCCCACGCAACCCACCCCAAGTTCCCCACTTATCACCCCGACAACCCACTCCACCCCCCACCCACCAACCACGAACTCGACACTAAACTCATCAGGCTAAAACACTCCATCTCGGATATACTTCACAAACACACACACACACGCACAACACATAACCTCACCAAATCTCAACTCACCACTCTCTCCAACCTAAAATCGAAGAACCTCATCTATCTCCCCTCCGACAAGGGAAAAGAATTCTGTGTCATCAGCAGAGAGGCCTACAACACCCTGGCCCTCCAACACCTTGACGATGACAACCTCTACTCCAAGGTCACGGGAATCACTCCCGCGCAGATAGAAGAGCACATCAACGCCGCCTGGACCAACATCTGCGACCGGCGGAAGCTCCCGAAGAAGCTGAGATACAACCTCCTCACGAGGAACAGCAGACTACCCGCCTTCTACCACCTCGTGAAAACACACAAACAGGGACCCGACCTGAAGATCAGGCCCATCGTATCGAGCGTGGAGGGACCACTCTACAAAATTTCATGGCTCCTAGCCAGAATACTCAAACCCATCTTAGACACCTTGTCTAGACACGTTAACAGCTCCGAGGAGGTGTTGAAGCGCCTGCATCAAATGGATCCCGACACCAGAAGGAATAACAGATATGCCTTCAGCCTTGATGTAGTCGCTCTCTACACCTCGGTCCCGGCACTCCCGGCCGTCAATATACTGATGGAACGCGTCCAATCCACCGACCTACACTGCTTCGGGTTCACCACCACTGACATCCACCAACTCCTATCCATCGTCGTCGACAACACCTATTTCGGATTCCTTGACCAAACATACCAACAAACCTAGGGATTGCCCATGGGATCAAGCCTATCAGGTGTGCTAGCGATCTCTTACATGGACAACCTCGAACGCAAGGCACTCAACGCCTGCCACCCCAACGCCGTAGCCTTTTTCTCAAGGTACGTGGACGATATCCTCATCCTCACATCTTCCCCAGACACGGCGAACAGAATCCATGAGACGTTCAACAACACGGACGAGAACATTGACTTCAGTGTTGAACACCCCAACGAAGACGGGTCACTTGCCCTCCTCGACTTCCGAATCAACATCACGGAACAGGGAAGGATCCACTGCAACTTCTACCGAAAGGCAGCCTGCAGGAACCTGTTCGTTCACTACAAGTCCGCCCTCCCTAACAGTGCCAAAAGAGGATACATCACGAACGAGATCGCGCGAATCAAAAACAGATGCAGTGATCCCGCGAGTGGTGTCACTCATACCAAGCGATTCCTCGAGGTGCTGGAGACGAACGGGTACCCTACCTCGATCACAGACAGAATAGGAGACACCAGACACAAGAGATAGAGAGGCACCCAAGGCAAGTGCTTCCTTAAAATGCCACACCTGGGCGAGAATACCACCAACACTATCCGCAAGGCTATACGGAGAGAGGGCCTCGACATCCACCTGGCCCACTCGGGCCCCTCCCTGCGAAGATGCCTCTCCAGGAAACCCGGGAAATCTACTGACGCATGCTCCCTCAGAGACTGCCCGATACGCCATGCGAACTGTTGCCTACGCACATACGTCGTGTATAAGATAGAATGTGACAGGTGCAACCAATACTACATAGGTAGCACAATCCGACCTTTGCACATCCGGATCAAGGAACACACTAAAACCAGGGCCTCGTCTTTCCGGAAACACATAGACAAATGCGGAAACAAAGACGGAAGGCCCATTGTCACAATTCTAGCGACTGAAAGAAACGTCGGCACGTTACGTATCAAGGAAGCGCTTTTTATCAAACGCCTGCAACCGCAAATAAACAACCCATCAGAGAGAAGCGAAATGAGATGGCTGGTTTAAGTTAACAAACGATGCAGCAACACACAACACACGCGCACACACACACACACACACACACACACACACACACACACACAAACGAGACAACTACACACACACGCGCACACACACACAGTAGCATTCCACCATACGAACATACTACACTGCCAATACAGAGGAACAAGGCAACAACACACGCACACACACACACACTCAATCGAGACAACAACACACGCACACGCACACACAGTAACATTTAACAAACAGGCAGAGAATGGACTGACAGCTAGCGCCACCCCACTCCCTCATTCGGCCGCTGACCTCTGCCCGACCGACCCCATTTCACGCGCACGCGCGCTCTGCCGAATACCTCAGATATTCAAAACAACAAACAGCGGAGGACGCGTTTCGCACCTGTCCGACAGACAACCTTTCCCCCACCCCGAAAAACCCCCAGTTGATGGATGTGAATCCGAAATATATAGGGACTATTAAATCTCTCCCAAGGTAACTCTCTCTTGTGTTGTTATTTTTATTTTATCCTTTATACTCTTCCCTTCATTCTTCTACACATCTTACACATCTTATACACACCACGCATCTCAACGTACACCCACTTACATCTCTCTCTCCACCACCGGATCTTGTTACTCGGAGATTTACCCATTTGCATTGTCGAGGCTTCCAAACGACTTAAAGATATATATATATATATATATATATATATATATATATATATATATATATATATATATATATATATATATATATTGAGAGAGAGACTGAGCATAAGAGGAATCAAATGCTGTGTGCAGGAGAGGAGGTTCAGTTGGTATGGACATGTGATGCATAAAAAGGTGCAGAGCACTAGAAGTCAATGGAAGCCACAGAGTGGGGAGACCCAAGAAGACTTGGGATGAGGTGATAAAGGCCGACCTTGCCCAATTGCACCTCTCAAGGGCAATGACACACGACCATGACCTCTGGCGTCATGCAGTAATACAGAAGACCCGACTTCCCACAAGAACAAGCCGAAACTGTAGCATATAGACAATATGCCCCTCCCCCCACCCACTGCAAAGTGGTTGTGGAGGTGCCACGGCAAAAAAGCACCCAGCCCTCACTGTAAAATGAGGTTGGTGTTAGGAAGGGCATCCAGCTTTAGAAATCAAGGTAGAACCAGTTCCTGTATGAGCAAGACAAGGTCAGCCGACTGGACACTGCCCACAACAGGACAACCCGTCTAATCCATACTAGCGTGGAAGAACGGACGTAAAACGATGATGATGATGATGATGATGATGATATATATATATATATATATATAATTTTATTATTATTATTATTGTCGGTGGATTGGCAGTATCGGTAGAGGGTCGGACGCGATGCATTGAGTTACGGCCCTTGCCATTCTGAGTTCAAATCCCGCCGAGGTTAATTTTGCCTTTCATCCTTACGGGGTCGATTAAATAAAGTACCAGTAATGTACTGAGTATTTGCTGGCCTTGTGACAAAAGTAGAAACTATTATTATTGTCTTTATTGCTATTATTGTTATTATTATAACGAGGGGTCAGCCACCATTTATGTATGCATGTATGTGTGTTTACATGAGGTGTAAGTCCTCTCATGCACACACATTCATGTACACGTCAGGAAATACAAAAGTAATAGTAAGGTAAAGAAGAAAAAACTTTTGTTATTTGGTCGATTTGCGATGTAAAATATGTAGGAACTAACTATTGTAAAGTACTTGTAACAGGGCCAACTCCATGCCCTGGCAAAGTTTCTACTTTAAACAGTTACGTACAGAGATTTTATAATCGATTAAAGATTTAATACGAATGAAGTGATATTTCCGTTAATAGTTGGTAGTTTGCACTGTAAATATTATTCTTTGTTGCATTATTAGTTACTAATACTCACGTCGATGCCAGAACTAGTAGCAACAGAGAAGAAGGTGGAGACGATGGTTTGGTTTACCACTTGCAACATATATTGATAGGTAAACAAAGAACTGATCCAATATAAGCAGATATATTGTTGTCATTTCGGATTTTCGGAAGTTAGAAGTGGTGGTTTATTCTACACCAAATATCTGTCATAAAAGGATGTTTATGAAACTATATAGTTAATACAACACAGTGACTTCTTTAGTTATACTTGACTAAATGAAAACAAAGGATACTTGTTGATGATGATGTTTTTGCTGTTTCGTTTTTATTAAGATATGTTTTAATGTCATATTTATTTAGTCATTGTAAGATCAACCATTAAGTACAGCTTTAAAAAGTTGTTTGTATATGTGTGTTTAATGCTGGCGTTTGCAAACACAATGTAGACTACTCAATATATGATTAGCAACATGTTGCCTAGCCAATAGCTTGTCGAGCTTAACTTCCATCGTCTTAAGAGGTCATTGAAGCAGAGGTGCTATAAAAGGGCGAATATTCAATTTCATACAGATCTCTCATAATTTCCTAAGGATACGGAGGGACAGTGCCCACGACCTTTGTAAACCTTTCTAAAGTGTTGAGGTCGATGTAGTCAGTGCCGGATTTACTTGTACTTAGGTGTGCTTAAGCACAGGGCCCTGTTGGTCAGGGGCCCCTATCTTCCTGTATCCCCCCCCCCCCCAAAAAAAAAAATTTACGATGGATTTTTCAAATGTCAAACGTTCAAAGGGGCCTCATAACTTAACTAACACAGGGCCTTATTTGTCCTAAATCCAGCACTAGGCTTAGTTAATCTTCAACTTGGACGTATGTTAATGTATGTAGGAGAAATCTTGGATTGTGAATGAGGAATACGGCTCTGGGAAGAATTGATTGAACAAAACGGTTAGTATAGGGTTTTTTGGTAGTAGCAGGACCAGGTTAATGTTTTGCTCGTCTGTTTGAGCTCAGATGTGGAAGCGATATCTGTGGTGAATTTAACAGACATTGTGACAGGCCACTTGGCCGCATGGCCCTCCAAGAGTTGTCTTTCTGTCTAAATGCAGTCCCCTTAATTCGGGAGTCAGTCAGCTTGTGCTGTTTGAGACATTTTGGGGAGCTGGGCTGCTCAGAATGAAGTTCTTGTCATTATTAGCGGTTCATCTTACCAAAGTATTGGTTGGTATGGGTACTTGATTATTCCAGCATCTTAGCCTCCCTATCACCCGTGGTAATGATGTAAATGTGTTGGTTTGCCTCAAAAATTATTAGAGGGAAACTCCAATGGAATGAAACACAGTAGAGATGGTTAAAGGCAGGTGTGTTGGGGTTTGATGGAAATATCATCTGGATGGGTTCTTTGACGGAACAGATAACATTATAGGAGCAGGAGCAAAAACTGCATGAGGTTGGTGTTTACCCCCAAATTGGAACTAATCCAGCAAACCTACAATTAAAGACATTTTAGCCATCACCATCCTGATTTTTTTTCAGGCATAGTGTAACTTAGATGATTCTATCATTTTTAAAAGGACAACTTGGCTGCTATTTTTAGCGTATCGAACCACTATGTAGAGGCTCTCTTGCTGGTGAATTATTATTCACCAAATACATATTTGTGTGTGTGTGTGCTGTGTTGTGTTGTGTTGTGTTGTGTTGTGTTGTGTTGTGTTGTGTTGTGTTGTGTTGTGTGTGTGTGTGCGTGCGTGCGTCTGTGCGTGTGTGTGTAGTAACAACACAACACAATATATGTCAATAGTATTCTAACATAGGTCGTAGTTATGCTTTACTAAAAATTAACAACTAATCAAGACCGAGGTATTTTTCTACCTTGAAAGGGAAGCTAGTTTGTTTAGGATGCAGTGTTGCCTATGTTATCATCATCATCATCATCATCATCATCATCATCGTTTAACGTCCATCTTCCACGCTTGCATGGGTTTGGACGGGGGTATTCCAACTTGAGGCAAGAGTGATTGTCTTGCTCGTATAGGACTGTCTGGCGGGTTTTCTACGGCTGGATGCCCTTCCTAACACCAACCACGTTTACAGTGTGGACTGGGAGGTTTTTACCGTGTTACCTACACGGCCACATTACAGTGTGGACTGTGTGTTTTTTTCTCGTGACACCTACACGACCTCATTTGTTTCGGACTGGATGTTGTGGTACCAACATAACTTCACATTTAAGGGGGTGGTGTGGATGGGGTGGGGGTAGTGGGACGGGGGTGTATTTTGTTAGAGGTGCCTACTGACTGTAGTAGGCTTTACTTTGTACTTAGGTAAGGCGGGTCTTCTGTATTACTGTGTAGCGCCAAAGATCTCGGTCCAGTGACATTGTCTTGGAGAGGTGTAAGTGTGTGAGGTTGGAATTTATCAAGTCGTCCCAGGTTTTTCTGGGTCTGCCTACTCCGTGGCTACCGTCTATTTTTATTGCCCTGCACTTTTTTTTATACAGCTGTCGTCTTTCATGCGCATCACGTGACCGTACCAACGTAGTCTTCTCTCGAGTAAACAACATCTGATCCCTCTTATTCCTAATTTCTCCCTTAGTTCGTTTATGCTTTGCCGTTCACGTATATTACTATTACACATCCAGCGGAGCATGCAAGCTTCGTTTCTCTCCAGTCTGCGTATATTCTCTGCACACAATGCCCTGGTCTCACTGCCTTGTAACATTGCTGTTCGTATGCAGGCATTATACAGCCTGCCTTTCATTTTTAGAGAGAACCCTTTAGCGGCCAATAGTGGTATAAGCTCTCTGAACCTTTTCCATCCCGTTCTGACTCTAGCTACTGTACTTTCAGAGCACCCTCCCCCACTGCTGATTTTGTCACCCAGGTAACGGAAGGTGTCCACTATTTCTATAGAACCATCTGTGCAATGGAATGAGTTAGTATTCTGTGGGCACTTGCTGCTACTTATTGCACCAGAGCACCGGCCACATATAAAATCTATATTCTTAGTTAGCTTACCTGCGATCCCATTACATCTTTTATGCACCCATACTTTGCATTTGGGACATAAAATGGAGTTTCTGCCTACTCCTTTCATACACACTGAGCATGGCCATTTCCCAGATGGGACCTGTGCCCTATTTTCCTTCCTACAAACTAGAACTTTAGTCTTAGACAAGTTAACTTTAAGGCCTTTTGATTCTAGGCCATGCTTCCATGTTTGGAATTTCTTCTCTAGTTCAGCCATTGAAATCAGCTATGAGCGTTAGATCATCTGCATATAGGAGTTCCCATGGGCAGCCGGTCTTGAACTCCTCTGTTGTAGCCTGAAGGGCAATAATAAATAGTAGGGGGCTAAGAACGGAGCCCTGATGAACACCAACTTTTACGCTAAACTCTTCACTATATTCGTTGTTAATTCTAACCTTGTTGACTGTTTCTTTATACATGGCTTGTATAGCTCTCACAAGCCATTCATCAACACCTAGTTTTCTAAGCGTCCAGCAGATAATGGAGCGGGGGACTCTGTCAAAGGCTTTCTCCAAGTCAACAAAAGCTAAGTATAGGGGTTTACTTTTAGCTAGGTACTTCTCCTGTAGTTGTCGTACAATGAAAAGAGCTTCTGTGGTACTTTTACCTGACACAAATCCGAACTGCATTTCATCTAGATCAATTCGTTCTCTGATTAGTTGCGCTATTACTTTTTCTGTGACCTTCATGACCTGGTCGATTACTTTAATGCCTCTATAGTTACCCCTATCAAGAGCATCTCCCTTACCCTTGTAGCAGTTAATGATGATGCTTCTACGCCAGTCCTTCGGAACGGCCCCATTCTGTATGACTTGGTTTACTATCCGGGTGACCATAGTGTGTCCCACCGTTCCAAATGCTTTCAGCATTTCAGCAACTATTTCCGAAGGCCCAGCCGCCTTACCCGTCTTCATATCTTTGATTGCCTTACTTATTATACTACCTTCAGCTAGCACTGCTGGTCCCTCTATTGGATCGATGTGGGGGAGACTGTCTTTCTCCCATTTATTCTCCTCATTTAGTAGCCTTTCGTAGTGACACTTCCAAGCTACCTTCTTATCAGCGTCAGTGATGGCAAGTATACCATCATCATTAAGGACACACTTTTCCCCGACAATATCACAGTTTTCCTTGACACATTGCCTAGCAATCCTGAACACCTCACCTTTTTGGTCCTCGCGTTGTAGAACATGCTTGAACTTTCTTTCCTCTGCTTCCCTTCTTGCGAAGTACACTTGTCTCCTAGCTTCCCTCCTGGCCACTTGATAGTCTTCTCTACTTCCCCCATCCCGCCATACTTTCCAAGCCTGCTTTTTGGCCTTAATTGACTCCCCCGCCTTACTGTTCCACCACCACGTTACTCTCCTCCTGCCTATAGGCCTGCTCCAGCCACAGACTTCATCTGCCGCCTTCAGCAGGTTAGCTTTCAGGAATTCCCACTGTTCCTCTATATTGTACGACTCTAATTGCTCTTCCTTACTGTCGAAAGCATCAAGTAATATGCTTTTAAATTTATTACTGGTTGTGGGGTCCTTTAACTTCCATATTTTTCTCCTGCGGATAGTCCTCCTCTGTTGTCGAGTACGTCTTGTCCTGACTATGAGGTCGCTGACTATGAGTCTATGTTGGGAGGTGCATTCTTCATGGGGGAGGGATTTAGTGTTTACAACAGACACTCTATCACGTCTTCTGGTAAGGATATAATCTATCTTACTGGCGTGTTCCCCTGATCTATAGGTGATCAAGTGATTGTCTCGTTTTTTGAAGTTGGTGTTACAGATAGTTAGGTTATTTGCGTCGTAGAATTCCAGGATTCTGGAGCCTTCCTCATTTCTAGTACCAAACCCATAGCCTCCATGGATTCCGTCATAGCCGTCACAATGTTGTCCAACGTGACCATTTAGGTCGCCAGCAATAATTATGTAGTCACTGTCGGTTATTTGGGAGGTAGTGAGCATCAATGTCTCATAGGCAGTCCGGATTGGGGTGCATACGCAGATATTATTGTCACAGTAGTTCTATTTAGGACAAGTCTTATTTTAATTATTCTGCCGTTCACTCTATTTACGTCTATTATCTTATCTACCCATTTTTCTGCTAACATGATTCCTACCCCACCCAGCCCATTTTCATTTCTCACCCAGAAAATCTTATCGTTTTTTACCCACAATGAATCTAGCAGACCCACCCCTCCACCTGGTCTCTTGGATACAGCAAACATCAACCTCCTTACGTTCAAGCATTTCTACAACCTCGTTAGAGCGACCTTTTAAGGTGCCTACATTCATGGTACCAACTCTGAAGTTTTAGATTGCGTTTGGTGGGTGGGAATGGTGGGGCGCGGGGAGGGGGGAGGGGGAGGGGGGGTTATGTTGGCCATCCGCGGCCGAAACAAAGAGGAGGAGTCCTTGTCTTTTCGTCCGGCAGCATGAGGTGAATTTGTTTTTATCTTTGGCATTGTCACTGAGTGTCCAGATTTTTCAGACTCTCCAGAATTCCATAGTCCATCCATCATAGCGGCAAGCAGCCATGAGTGATAGCATAGGCCGCTGACTTATGATTGGTCCTAATAATAATGGTGGAGAGTGGGAGGGGTATGGGGTAGTTAGCGAGAGGGTTTAAATGAAATCTTCGAATTTTGGGCATAATTGGACAAGCATATAGCAGTAATAATAAGCGAATAATGGTTATATATATGACTTAGTTATATATATGACTTCCCAATACTGGTTGTGAGAAATTGTAAAACTTATAACTTGTGATGCCTTGGAGGGTTTTAGCTGTGTATTGTTGATGAAGGAAGGTGTAGTGTTGTGTGTTTTGCTAATATGTATATTAATTATGTACTGATGTTGTTAAAGAAGACTATATTGTCCTAGTTCAATTGACTTCTGGTGGACTTGGCCCTAGGACCACCTCCCTACTTACCACCATCAGCACAGAGGTGTCTACCTACGGGTGTGAACCTCGTGAGCTGGAATGGCTTTTCCAGGGTGTCTCCTTCATCCTCTGGGGCAGGGGCCACGTTTGCCTTAAAAATGTGAGGAGGACAAACCAACATTTTTTTATTCTTAAAGGAGCATAAATTGCTTATGGTGCCTTTCCTGGACCCTATTACATAAGTAAAATTTTACGCTAATTAAATTTTATATATTCAAATGAAGTTGAGATATAAAAAAAAATAAGCTTAAAAAGAATTTATTATATCAAATAAACAAAAAATAAAATATAGACGTTTGAAAAAGTGGGGGGGGGGGGGGGGGCTTGTCCCCTGGTACCCCCCTGAAACGAGGCCCTTCCTCCAGGGAAACGCCTTCTCTATGGGCCCCTATTTGTTCACCACAGTGAAAGATGGAGAGACAGAGACAGTGACAGTGGGAGTTTAGTTCCATTGTGTTCAGACCTGGTATATGTATATATATATATATATATATATATATATAATATATATATAATCTATATATATAAAACTGTGGTTGTCTGTCTGTCTATCGATTTTTGGCACACATCTCCTCTTAGAATCTCTCACGGAATTGCACCGAAATTGCTATACTTGTACATTGAGCCCTAGCGAAGACATCGGAAAAAAAAAATTTCAAATTGACCCACCCTATGTGACGAAATCGAATATAATGTATCGATTTTTGAGCGTAAGTTATCAGTTATTTCCCTTTGTTCTGTTTACATTGAGCGTCTTACGTAAAAAATTACGCTGGCTTTCTCAGTTGTCGAGCCAGCAAAATATTGACCTGCAAAATTCATCAGTTCGAACACTAAGCTTCCGTTTTGCTTCATTTCCATTTAAAAGCATTTTAAAACAATATTTTTACTTGAAAACAAGTCTATTTAAAGACTACGTAAAACAAGCAAATATTTCGTCGTTAGGCGTGCAGACAGACAGTCGTGCAGAGAAGTGATATACGCGTGCAGACAGATAGTCGTGCAGAGAGGTGATATAGGCGTGCAGACAGACAGTCGTGCAGAGAGGTGATATAGGCGTGCAGACAGACAGTCGTGCAGAGAGGTGATATAGGCGTGCAGACAGACAGTCGTGCAGAGAGGTGATATAGGCGTGCAGACAGACATAACTGATAATTTGGTTACGCTAATGTTTTTCTCTGCGTTGCAGTGTTTACATTTTCGATCTTTGTTAATAAATAACCAGTGCAGTTTTTATCCCCAGCATCCTCTTTTGTTATAACATTCGGGTTATCGTTATGTTTTCTTAACTTCATAAGGCATATTGTTGGTTGAGGGAATATTAATCAAAAACACCACATGCAAGTCTGCACAGTAGACACTACAGTTTTTAAGCCAAAAAAGAAACTTAACATTGTAACTTTAACACAGCTACTGAGCGACCCCGAGCAACGCCGGGCTTTACTGCTAGTATATATATATATTTAGTACACCATATTAACTGTTTATTATATATTTGATACAGTCTTCGTTGTATCGAAGTGGGCAATGTTTCTTAGTTTCTGTTTCAGGAAGCTGTGCAAGAAGACAGAGCTTGCTTGTATATAAAAATATATATTAGCTGTCGAGACACTGCATCCTTTAAAACCTTCATGCTTCCTGAGATTCGCCAACACTACACCTAATATTCCCCCCTCCATACACATGCACACATGTATCATACACTATTCACTTCCCTGATATTTGTATATTATTCTATGTACTATACATGCACCTTTGATGAGTTGTAGTGCACCTGAGCACTGTACACAATAATTTCATTATTATTATATCTAAAATTACACCTAGACTCACTCCTTCCTACATTTCATATGTAGTTAATTGTAATTCATTAAAATTTCAAGTTTACCTTCCTTTCATTTTTTAACTAAAATAAGTCATTTAATGATTATTGTTTCTCTCAATGAAAGCTGTATGATGCTTGTATGTGAAATGTCATGTTGCATGGAAGTGAGACATAGACAGTGAATATGAATGTTGGAGAGAAATGAAGCAAGCATACTTCGATGAGTGTATGATGTTAATGTGCATGAACAGCCAAGTATGCATGAGCTAAGAGAAAAACTGTGTTTAAGAGGATTCAGTTAAAGTGTGCAAGAAAGAAGACTGCACTGGTAATGACATGTGATGTGTATAGATGATGATTGTTGGGTGAAGAAGTGTAAAGAGTTCCCAGTGGAAGGAAGCTACAGTAGAGAGAGACCAAAGAAAACTGGGCAAAAGTGGTGAGAGTTGATCTCAAAATGCTGAACTTCACAGAGGAGATAATGAAAGACGATATGTAGAGGGAAGCTGAGCCGGAAAAGGCTTGTCCAACCCATGAAAGCGTGGAAAAATGGGTGTAAATCGATGAGGGTTGTTTTTATGACTAAGGTTGCAATTTTAATATAATAAATTGTTGGGCATACTACACCAAGTATATTAGCATCCACTTTACTATTAAGTTTTCATTCGGTAGGTGTCCAAGGTTATTTTTTCCAGCCATGTTCATTCATTAAAAAGGTGTTTCTTGTTCTAAGATCTTGCAGTAATTAGAAGTAGAATTAACATGATTTATACTAGAAGCATGTACAATATGTCTCTCTATAATAAACATGTACAATATGTCTCTCTATAATAAACATGTACATGTCTCATTATGAGTGTTTTAAGCTGTGATCATATCACAGTTGTCTCAAGTTGGTCACCTGCATATGGGTGTATGTTCAGGGGCGATGGAACTGGTGGGGGGTGGGGGTGGGGCATGTGGGTCATTGACCCCCCCCACACACACACACACACACCCACACCCAATAATTATATTTTTCTCCCCAACTACCAAAACACATCTATTTGTATATGCATTACAATTTATGTTTATCGCATATCAAAGTTTTTTTATATCCTGGTTGATATTTGATAACAACTAAACTAATCACAACAACTAAATTGACCAAATTTGTCTCCCCCCTCCCCCCCTATAGAAATGCTTCCACCGCTCCAGTGTTGTAATACTCAAAACACCTACTGGCTCTAGGATTCAACACTGGTTAGGTGTCCATGATTTCATCTGTACATATTTGAAGAACTCTGAAGTGACCATCAACCATATCAATCTCAATGATCTTATAAAAGGACACTTCCCCTTCTGTCTGACTTTGTGTGGCACCCTGTTTACTCCACCCTGTTTGATGCCACTGCCCAATCCATGGGGTCTTTAGTAGTGTTCAGTCTGTGGCCAACATTTGTTGTAAAGCTATACTGTAATAATTGTTTCTACTTTTGGCTCAAGGCCAGCAATTACCCAGTGCATTACTGGTACTTTATTTTATTGACCCCATAAGGATGAAAGGCAAAGTTAACCTCGGCGGGATTTGAACTCAGATCATAAAGGGGCGTAACTCTATGCTGCAAAGCATGGCGTCCAACCGTCTACCGATACTGCCAATCCACCGCTATACTGTAATAATGTTCTACTATAGCTGTAAGGTACTACTATAGTTGTAGATATGGCATCAGTATATATAATATTGTAAACTTCAACAATACTGGTGTAAACTCTACTATAATGTTATAAAGTGGCAATCTGGTGCAGTCTGCAACTAATCCAGATTCTGCTACACTTCAGGCCAAGGAGGGTAAACTCTCCAAATATCAGTCGAGCCCTTAGCAGTGGCGACTTCTGGTGTCCTTGGGCCTAGGACCACCTCCCAAGTCACCACCTTTGACTACCCGCAGGTGTGAGCCTCGTGAGTTGGAATGGTTCAACATATCTCCCTCACCACCCTCCGAGGCCCCCATTTGAGTGAGAGACAGGGAGAGTGAGAGACGGAGGCAGTGATTATACCAACATTGCTGAAGTATTTGTAGAGTTAAAAGTTAAATGATTTCATTAAATACCTTATTCAACTGTTATTTTTCAGCTTTTAGGGGGTGGTTTTATGTGTGAATGTTATGACAATTAATAAATATTACCAGAGGCATGCAGAGCTCTGGTGATGCCTGGGGCAAATCTTGATTATATGCCCCAAAGACTTAAGTATAAGGCCTAATATACTGAGAAATGTTTTGAGAAAGGAAAACATTTTGAATATATAAACACAGATGAAACATGAACTAAACGCTTTATTCGATTTTAATATAAATCAATCAAATTTTATTAAGTTCTTTTCTCCAAATGATACCCGGGGCACCGTCAGCCCCCTTCTCTGCACGCTACTGAATGTTATAAAGCTCTGAAATAATTTTATAGATTATATTGTAAGTTAATGCAGTTGTTGTCGTTGTCGTCGTCGTCGTCGTTGTCGTTGTTGTTGTTGTTGGCGGCGGCGGCGGCAGCAGCAGCAGCAGCAGCGGCGTTCTTTTCCCCTAATGATGCGGTGGTGGTGGTGGTGGTGGTGATATCGCTGTCATTGTTGTTGATGATGTTTAACCCCAAGTCATCCCTGATTAAGTAGACAAAGGTGTTCCAGCTATGACTATCCCATCTTTTGTTTTTTCAGACTTGCTTTTAATATGAATGAGTGTGATATGACTGTTAACAAATCATGAGACCACATTGGCTGTACATAGGCCTGTACAAAACTTGTAGTAGGTCCATGCTCAGTGTGAGATGTAGGCTCTATTTCAACAGGCTCATGCTAGGGTCCACTTCAAACTGTTCATTAAGTATTTTAATAACCAATGTTAAATAAATATTAGTGATTTATGAATGGATTACATCATGTACTCTCGGGTCCCAAATAATTGGGGGAGGGGGTTGGAATAAGAGGGGACTGGGTGGAATGAGCAGGGTGGTTGGAAAATCAGTAATTTTTCTAGGTTGTCTCTGTTGGTTTTTTTAAAAACCAGAATTAATTGTTTAGTTTACATATTGAGACCCCAACCCATCCTATTTATTTTATAACGTATGGGATTTCTAGTAATGTCCTTTTTTTTTGTCATGTATAATGTTTTTTTAATGTATATTGAAAATTAATTATCGCAGGAATGCTACCACTTAAAATAAAATTTTGCCAGAGATAGATTAGCAAAATTTAATAAGTAAGGGGGGAGGGCATTATTAGAGGACAGTGGATTGGCAGTATCGGTAGAGGATCGGACGCCATGCTTTACAGCAAAGAGTTATGGCCCTTTATGGTCTGAGTTTAAATCCCGCCGAGATTAACTTTGCCTTTCATCCTTACGGGATCGATAAAATAAAGTACCAGTAATACACTGGTATAATTGCTGGCCTTGTGCCAAAAGTAGAAACAATTATTAGAGACCCGAGAGTATTTATAACAAAAGCAGAATAAAAGAGTATTAATCATAAAAAATAACTGTTTATGAAAGGGTCACTTTTGGCATGTAATAGGAGAAGTAGGCAGCATCAAATTACAGATCCCTGCCATCAAACCCACTTGGCCCTATCCTCTCATTTCTAGCCAAGTAGCATTATAATGGAAGGTAGTCATAGCATTGTAAGACACTATTTTTACATTAATTCACCTCCAGCAGTTTCAACAATGAGTGTTTCACTTATTTGATCACTGGAACTGCCTGATCATAGAATTAATGTGTAAGGGGCTGAACATTCCACAGACTTGTGTACCTTTAACATAATTCTCAGGGAGATTCAGTGTGACAAGGCTGGCTTTTTGAATTGCAGGTACAGTACATACGACAGGCTTTCAAACAGTCTCTGCCAACCCAATTTCACTCATAAGGCATGGGTCACCCCAAGGCTATAGTAAAGGACACTTGTTAAAGATGCCATACAGTTGGATCGAACTCAGGATCTAATGCTTGCAAAGTAAACTGCTTAACCAGTCAACCATGCAGTGTCCACACTATAGCCTGTGGTACTATTATGATATTATATCTACTAGATACTAATATAATAAAGTAAGGCATAACTATGATATTAAAGCTCTGCTGTAGCTGTAAGGTTGTAATATAATAAAATAGAAACCAACTCGAGCATAAGAAAACCTATGTGAATAATCTTTCTTAATTCCGCTCTGAGTCTTCTGATGTCTTTTGTGTGTGCATCAGTGGTTGGTCAATTTTAACCAATCAGTCTCTTTATAGTAACATTAAGCATGGCTTGATGCCAAACAAAATATGTAGGAGACAGAAAACAGCAACCTGTCAGTTAATATAAAGACATTTATCAAATGAAATATCTTTTGAATATTGTTGACTGGAATGATCTTAAAACACAATTATAACAATATGATAGGAAATATTTAGATACAACAAACACAGTTGTTTGAGATTTCACTTTATTTTATTGACTTTGATGTTTTATTCATTGCTTTAACCTTTCCAAGTTCAAAGCACTCAACATTCCATCTACATAACAAGTAAGTCACTTGCAAGTAATTCAGTTTTAAATTTATTATCTTATACGGTGCATGGCTTAGTGGTTAGAGCATTGGGCTTGCAATCGAAAAGTTGTGAGTTCAATTCTCAGACAGGGTGATGGTTTGTTTCCTAGAGCAAGACACTTTATTTCACATTGCTCCAGTTTACTCAGCTGTAGAAATGAGATGATAGGACTGGGGTCCCTATCATTCCACTGCAAAGTGGTCGTGGAGGTGCCACAGCAAAAAAGCACCCATCCCACACTGTAAAGTGGACGTGTAGGCACCACGGAAAAAAAGCACCCAGCACTCACTGTAAATGAGGTTGGTGTTAGGAAGGGCATCCAGCTGTAGAAATCAAGCCAGAATCAGTTCCCGTATGAGCAAGACAAGGTCACTCGACCGGACACTGCCCACAACAGGACAACATGTCTAACCCATGCTAGCGTGGAAGAATGGATGTAAAATGGTAATGATGATGATGATGATGATATATAGCAATATCTCTCTCACAGCCTTCATTGTTAAGTTGCTAAAACTACTGTAAAAATTGTGGTATTTAGTTGTTGATGACATTTAAGCATGGGTTAGTCCTGATCTATGATAAAAAATCATATTTGTTTTTTTTTTTTGTTTTTTTTTAGGCATATATCCAATATGTTTTCAAATTGTTAGTTGTGATTTGGAAGAGATTTGTGTGATATTTCTAGCAGCTTCAGTGACCATGTAGAGGCTTCTTTGTAGGTTTGTTATGTTTGTAGTAATTGTTGTTATTGTTTAACCCTTGGTCAATATTGATTGAATAGCTGTTATAAAATATGTATCTTTCAGCAGTAACCATATTTTAAAGTTTATGTATGACTGCATTATTATCTCCTGTGTAGGAGATTGTAGGGTGCTGGATCGGCAGTATCGGTAGAGGGTCAGACGCCATGCTTTGCGGCATAGAGTTATGCACCTTTATGATCTAAGTTCAAATCCCGCTGAGGTTAACTTTGCCTTTCATCCTTACGGGGGTCAATAAAATAAAGTACCAGTCACGCACTGGGGTCGATTTAATCGACTTTCCCCTCCCCCAAAATTACTGGCCTTGTGCCTATACTAGAAATCATTATTATCTCCTGTGTACTGTCATTTTAGGTGTTATGATATAATTTGAGGGAGATTTGGTTGTTATTTCTTGTGGACTAAGTGACCTCTATGAGGTGCCTTATTGAATCATTATATTTGCAATAACCTTTATAGGGTATTACCTACTGTTGTGTTGAGTCAATAAGAGTACACTCCACTGCCACACCCTACCCCACCCTCCCTCTGCCATTCCATCCACTGTGTCGATGACACAACAGGCCACACTGTAAGGTGGCCATGTAGGAGACACCATGAAAAGGCTTCCAGTCCACACTGTAAATGTGGTTGATGTTAGGAAGGGCATCCAGCTGTAAAAAAAACCTGCCAGAGGCGCTTCCGTGCGAGCAAAACATGGTCTCCCGACCATTCCCGCATCAAATGGAACAAAACCATCTAACCCATGTTAGCGTGGAAGATGGACGTTAAATGATGATGATGATTTCCAGCTGGTATGGGTCGAATGGGTATCACTGTTCAAGTGATTACCGATTCAGAGTTACTGCTCTCCTAAATGGGCCCTTACATTTCTGGCATGTTTTCTCTAACACCAGCCCCTTTATAGAGTGTACTTAATGCCTCCTATTGTGACACCAGCACTAGAGATGTTATCACGTCCTCATTAAATCTAAAGTGGCCTTTCTATTCTATGCTGTGTCCATTCTTTTAAAAAATATACATATAATGAATTTATTATATTTTACAGTAGAATGACATAACAAATATGTTTTAAATATATACATAAATAACATTTAATGCTGCAATATTAAAGAAAATGTAAAGGAAGGGGTGAACAACCGAGCCAACACCAGAGCAAAAGACAGCAGCATCATGAAGAGTACTGTGCAACCTCTCTAATGATTGTTTAACCAAAAGGGTGATTAGAAACAAGATTCACAACCAATGTGATAATGATGTTAACTGTTTTAGGCACAAGCATATTCTTAAGAGGCTAAGAAGTAACTAAATAATTCAATGCAAGGATTTGATCCGAGATTAGTCATAGCTGGAACCCCTTTGATTTATCAGGGTTGACCTAGTTCTAAACAACAACAATCTTTCACTAAATTTAGGATAGGTCCAAACTTGTCTGTCCACCTTCTCCTTTGGCTCCAAGTGATATTGGAAGAAGATGATGTGAATTAATTCACCACACTAATTGTTTAACAATAACGATCAAAAACCAAAATATTGCCCAACTTTCTTTGTTAAAAGCAAGGTGGAAGTTTAAGTGTTATTATTGATCTGATGTGTAATTCAATACCAATGCTACAGCTGTTTAACATACATCCACAGGTGGATGAGTTATGCACAGTTGATAAGAAAGTGTACAACTATTTCATCATGTCTCAACCTCACTCCAGACAGTATTATTGCAAATACACAGTCACATAACTATATATCATCTCTTTGTGTTTTCTTATGTGATATTCCTGCTACATTAACATGCTATCCCTTTAGCATTTAAACTGGCCATATCCGGCCAGAATCCTCTCACCTCTTTCTGTTCAAACTGGCTGTAACCAGCTACTCATATTTATGTTAAGGTATTGTTCTCAAAATGACTATCAAGATCTCATAGATTTGATATTATGTGAGATAATTATGTGAAATAAAGCGTTTATGAGGAAAATACAATAGTAAATATAAAATAATGTAAATGCTAAAGGGTTGAGGTATTGTTCTCAAAATAAATAATATCAAATATCATAGATTCGATATTATGTGAGATTATTATGTAAGATAAAGTCTTTACTGCAAAATACAATAGTTTATATAGAGTTATGTAAATGCTGAAGGTTTAAGTCCCACCACTGATCCTCTCCAAAGTATTCCTTAAATAGTTGTTATTGTTGTTATTGTTATTGTTCTGAAGCCCCCAGGAGTACCTGACTTGCAATTAATCAACCTGTTGGATATATGAACAAAATCACTCTAAAATTGCACCCTATTATCCTAGGAGGGGTGCATAATATAATATGATGTGCCCTGTGATCTGATGTGCACTGTGTCCCCCAATAGATAGGATGGTCACAGTTTGAATGCCTCTGATCAAGCTGATATAGAGCTAATCACCATCACCACCACCAACAACAACAACTTCTATCTTATTCTTTTAGAGTAACATAAGAGAACATAGCATGTGAGAGGTGTACAAATTAGAAGTTATGAGAATTATTTATTTGCTATTACTAGAAACCTCATCTATATTCTGATTTATTCCGTCCTTGTTGCCAATTCTATAAACATTCAATTCTCAGAGCTGTCATATCTTTTGTGTAACATTGATGTACACACTCCTCACTAGAGAATTCAACTGTGCAGTATATATCTCAGATTTTATTACAGTATATCATTCTTACAATAAAAAGCCATTATATGTATATGTGTAATATCTACAGACACACACACTTCCCTTAAAACCCACCCACATATATATTATGTAGTAAATATACATGTACATGTTTGGAACAAAACCGTCCTACCCATGCTAGTGTTGAAAATGGACATTAAACGATGATGATGATGATATATATATATGTGTATATATATATCATCATTGTTTAACGTCCATTTTCAACAGTAGCATTGGTAGGACAAGCTGTCCTTTGGCTTGGTTTCCATGACTCAATGCCCTTCCTAACACCAACCACATTTACAGTGTATATACAAACATACATACATATATTAACCATAAGTAAACAGGTTAGAATAGGTACACTGTATCCTTGCATGTCATAAGAAGTGACTAAAAGGGAAGGACATCTGGCCATAAAACACTGCCTCAAAAGTTCTGTCCAATCCATGCCAGATGTCCTTCCCTTTTAGTCACTTCTTATGACATGCAAGGATACAGTGTACCTATTCTAACCTGTTTACTTATGGTTAATATATGTATGTATGTTTGTATGTATGTATGTGTGTATATGTATATATATATGTGTGTATGTAGATATATATATAGCGTCATTATCATCATTATCACCAGAATGGTGGTGGATTGGCAGTATCGGTGGAGGGTCGGACGCCATGCTTTCCAGCATAGTTACGTCCCTTTACGATCTGAGTTCAAATCCCGCCGAGGTTGACTTTGCCTTTCATCCTTACGGGGTCGATAAAATAAAGTACCAGTAATGCACTGGGTAATTGCTGGCCTTGTGCCTAAAGTAGAAACAATTATCACCATTATCAAAGGGTGGGGGATTGGCAGTATCGGTAGAGCATCAGACACTATGCTTTGCAGCATAGAATTATGGCCCTTTACGTGCTGAGTTCAAATCCCACCAAAGTTAACTTTGCCTTTCATCCTTACAGGGTTGATAAAATAAAGTACCAGTAATGCACTGGGGTAATTGCTGGCCTTGTGCCAAAAGTAGAAACAATTATCTCCATCATCAACATTTTACGACTGTTTTTCTATGTAAAGTGGTCATGTAGGTGTCATGACAAAAAGCACCCAGTCCACACTGTAAGGTGGTCATGTAGGTGTCACGACAAAAAGCACCCAGTCCACACTGTAAGGTGGTCATGTAGGTGTCACGACAAAAAGCACCCAGTCCACACTGTAAGGTGGTCATGTAGGTGTCACGACAAAAAGCACCCAGTCCACACTGTAAGGTGGTCATGTAGGTGTCACGACAAAAAGCACCCAGTCCACACTGTAAGGTGATCATGTAGGTGTCACGACAAAAAGCACCCAGTCCACACTGTAAGGTGGCCATGTAGGTGTCACGACAAAAAGCACCCAGTCCACACTGTAAGGTGGTCATGTAGGTGTCATGACAAAAAGCACCCAGTCCACACTGTAAGGTGGTCATGTAGGTGTCACAACAAAAAGCACCCAGTCCACACTGTAAGGTGGTCATGTAGGTGTCACGACAAAAAGCACCCAGTCCACACTGTAAGGTGGTCATGTAAGAAACACGGTAAAAAGCATCCAGCAGACACTGGAAATGTGGTTGCCGCTAGGAAGGGCATCTAGCCATAGAAAACCAACCAGAAACAGTTCTATACGAGCAAGACACGGTCACCCGACCCAACTTGGCTCAAGTGGGACAAACCCGTCTAACCCATGCTAGTGTGGAAGATGGACGTTAGACGATGATGATGATGATGATGATATATGTATGTATGAACTTATGTGTGTGTGTGAGTGTGTGTGTTGACGAGGTTATATTATCATCTATAATCTTGCTTGCACACATTACACACTCAATGAAGTATGGAATGAACTTTTATTGAACAAAACTTGAGTGATAACCAAAAATATGCTGCAATGTGATATGAGCACCTTATTCAGTATATATATATATATATATATATATATATATATATATATATATATATATATGTTGCTATTTACTGAATTGCTTATCTGTGAGAATTGAAATTGAAACGTCTTGTTGATAAATAGATGTGAACAGGTAAAAAGCACTCCACGTCAGTCGTATAAATCCAATATTAGGATGCCAATCAAACGTGACAGAGTTTCTTTGTATGAATTAAGGTTGAAACAGATGTTACGATTACATAATCATATTTATTGTATAATACATATTTCAATGACACCAGTGCCAACAGTAAATGTCACCAGTGTGACATTGTCAAATTTTAACACAATTATGTGAAGAAATTTGGGTAAGTTGATAGTTGATATGTTCACTGGACTTACACAAACATGGAAGCAGTTGCCTGTGGCATATCAATTCTCTTCATATAATTGTGTTAACATCTGATGATGTGAAACTGGTGCCACCAGTTGTAATGACTATATAGTGGCTGTACACAGGTATCACTAAAATACATATTATGCAATAATCATGATTATGTAACCATAACATCTGCCTTAACATTATGTATATATATATATATATATATATATATATATATATATATATATATATATATACATACATACATATCGTATGGCTGTGAGATTCAATAATTTGAGACCTGTTCTCACAACCACTGTTCAGGTCTTCCTTGGCCTCCTACTATAGCTTTCTAACACTGAAATGTTTTGGACTTCTTCACCCATAGGTCTGTTCTTCTCTATAGCAATTTAACATTTTAAGTCTCCACCATCACACCAGGCTTGTTTGCAGCTAATGTATGATAGCACAAAGTTTAATATCCTATGACCTCTGTGGCAGAGAATACTTGGTTGTGATTAAAGAATGGCATTTTCTAAGGACAGCAGTATTTGTGTCACCACCTAGCAATCCCCACCCCCTCCATTACACCTACAAGCCTACAATGTCTAGCATTAATGATTGTGAAATATTCGGAGATTGTCAACCTTTACCATCACGCTGAATTGGCTGGCCATCCCTCAAATTGAATCAGTCATCCATTTTCTATTCCCTGTTTGTGTTCGACGTAATCCTATTGTCTTATGGAACTAATTCTGCAATTAACACCTGATGAAGTCGCCTAAGTCTTGCATGGTGATCGGATGATAAAGCTGGGCCATCAAAATATGTCCGGGCTTCTGTTGTTTTTAATAATATGTGTGTGTGTGTGTGTGTGTGTGTGTGTGTGTGTGTGTGTTAGGTAATTCCAAAGGAAAATCAAAGGAAAAAACAGTGCTCTTTGTATAGAACAGAGCTATTTAATTAGAAAGTGAACAACACAAAATATAACTACTCCATTACCAAAGGTTTCTGGATCACAGACGATAATAATATACGTCTGGATCGTTCGTCAGGCAGATATGTTATAGATAAAAGATATGAAATGAGATTTAAAATCTGTTAAAAAACATTTTAGATTTTAACAGATTTTAAATCTCATTTCATATCTTTTATCTATAACATATCTGCCTGACGAACGATCCTGACATATATTATTATCGTCTGTGATCCAGAAACCTTTGGTAATGGAGTAGTTATATTTTGTGTTGTTCACTTTCTAATTATATATATATTCAGTTATACTATACGGCTCGGAAAACCCTTTTTCCTAGAGCTAATTTTACTGTAATGAGACTATTTTGAGTTTCTAACTCAATACATTCTTTTGATATATATATATATATATATATATATATATATATATATATATATATATATATATATATATATATATTTCCCGGCGTCGAAGACTCTACTTTTTTCCTAAAATAAGTCTAAAAAATCTACAATGCGTCCTGGAGGCCGAAAGTTGTTTATCTTTTTTTCAAATTTTGGTTGTCAAAATTAGAGTGCGTCCTTGAGGACAAAGCGTCTTTGGCACTGGGAAATACGGTATATATATATATATATATATATATTAGAAACTGTGTGAAATCCGTGGTACAGTTAGGTATATTTGAAAAAAAGGTAAAGAATGACTTCACTTGTAGTTGGTGTTCTAAAAAATTTAATTTTATAATTTTGCAATTTTACTACATAGCATATATATATATTTGTATATATATATATATATATATATATATATATATATACGTGTCTATATCGGGTCACTCTTGAGTGCTACTGGTAACATGTAACCCAGTACCATCTGTCGCATGGTCAGATCGTTGGCGACTAAACCGGCAACCCCACCAAGTGTAGTTGGTGAGGAGGGTGATTTTGGACAGGACAAAAAACAAAACCTGACAAAGGGCGGAAGAACTCATAAGAGTTAACGGCCATCCAAAAGTGTGTAAATATGTATATACACATGTACCGCGTGGTTAAACCACTGGGAGTGAAGGACCCCTAGCCTTTGTCAGGGCAGGAGAAGGCAACTCAGGAAACTTGGATAACTCCGATATAAAACTTGCGGCGCAGTAGTTACCGATGATGTTGATCTTTTCTTCTTTTCGGGTTATAGCTATTGTCGCTCAGAGCACAGTCTTTCCTCGCTTTAAAAATATCTTCACGTACAAGCATTGCACAATAGAATTAATTAATAATTATTAATAATAGTATATCATGCAATGGCCATACTCGATAACGAGGGGGAAGTCATCATGTATGTATGTATGTATGTATGTATGTATGTATGTATGTATGTATGTATGTATGTATGTATGTATGTATGTATGTATGTATGTCAGGTCACCAGTTGGTGCTACTGGTAACATGTATCCCAGTACAACCTGTCCCATGGTCGGGTCGTTGGCGACTAAACTGGCAACCCCACCAAGGTTTCTTGGTGAGGAGGGTGACTTTGGACATCCTGCAGGACTAAAAACAAAACCTGTCAAAGGAGCTCTTAAGAGCCAATTGCCATCCAAAATCATCGGGAGAGATGACCCCTTAGCCTTTGTCAGGGCAGAATTCTAGGAGAAGGAAAACTCTGATATAACAGCTGCAACTCTGATGGTATCCAATGATGTTGACTTGTTCTTCTTTTTGGTAAATATCATCTTGGTTAAGAGAGTGGGACTGGTTTTGTGCAGTGCCTTTGATCACTATAAAAGCTTCACGGCACAGGCATTGCTTTCTATCTGGAGATCTCTCTGCACTTGTTGTCACATGGTACCATGGGCCCAGCACTGTGTCAATAATTGTCACAAGTGTAGTGTTTGTACCAGAGTGCATCGGTAGGGGTTCTCCTACATGGATGTAAAGTGGTGGCCGTACTCGAAAACGAGTTGGCAGCCACCATGTATGTATGTATGTATGTATGTATGTTTTCTCTTTCTCTTAATTTCGAGTATATTTTTTTGACCGGCCACCTTCCTGGTGGCAAGGTTGTAAAAGAAAAGAAATTGTCATCCCTTGAATCGCAAGAATGTTTTGCATATTTTGAAGGTGCCAGCTATCGCAGCCATTTGTAGACTATGAATTAGGGAGCTGCGCTTTTTGTCCGCAAATCCAAGTTCGGTCATACTTTGGTCCAAGCGGGTTGGTATATAACCCGTAGCACCAATAATGATGGGTATGAAGCTAAAGGTGTATCTTGGATACTGGATTTGTAAGCTCCTCATCAATGGTCCGTAGATGTCCTCCTTCTCCTGTATTTTTCTGACCAGATGTATGTATGTATGTATGTATGTATGTATGTATGTATGTATGTATGTATGTATGTATGTATGTATGTGTGTGCGTGTAAGTGAGTAGAGTAGCGTGTGTGTGTGTTTGTTGTATGTATGAGTGTTGCTGTGTGCGCGCATATGTATGCGTGTGTGTGTATGTCGTACGTATAAGTGTCAATAAGTGATTTTTTTTTTTTTTTTTTTTTTTTTTTGCGCGGGGACATAGAAATAATCGGGCTGGATGCCCGATCGCGCAGTTAAACCACTGAGAGTGAAGAACCCCTAGCCCTTGTCAGGGTATTCTTCTAGGAGAAGGCATCTCAGGAAACTGGGTTAACTCCGATATAAAACCTGCGGCTCAGTAGTTACCGATGATGTTGATCTTTTCTTCTTTTCGGGTTATAGCTACTGTCGCTCAGAGAGTGGGATTGGCTCAGTGCACAGTCTTTCCTCACTTTAAAAATATTCGTCACGCACAGGCATTGCACGAGTGCATTAATAATCATTAATAGTGTACTATTATTATTATTATTATTATTATTACTATTATTATTACTTTTTTTTTTTTTTTTTTTTCCAATTCAATGATGTTCCAGAACAATGTAAACGAGATAATTGCCAATTTGGGTTCTAGAACAAAAAAGATCATTGGCAATAAGGGCAGGGGCCCCAAGTTATCACAACCTGGGCCCGCCCGTCATCGTGCCATTGTAATAGAGCCAAACAGGGCATTTAGTCTTGGCTGCTGGAACGTACGGACGCTGCTTGACAGGGATTCTTTGGAGCGTCCTGAACGAAGGACTGCTCTTGTTGCAAAGGAGCTTCGACGTTACGATCTTGACATCGTGGCTTTATCTGAGACGAGGTTAGCTGGAGATGGTCATCTTACGGAGTTTTGTGGAGAATATACATTCTTCTGGAAAGGAAGAGATGAAGGAACCAGAAGAGAGGCTGGGGTAGGATTTGCTGTTAAGACTGTACTGGTGAATAAATTAGAAGAATTCCCAGTAGGGATTAGTGAGCGTCTTATGTCCATGAGAGTTCCGCTGGACAGGGGAAGATATGCTACCCTAGTGAGTGTGTATGCTCCAACTATGAATTCTGTCGATGAAGAAAAACTGTCCTTTTACCATGCCTTGAAAGGTGTTTTAAGAAATATCCCTCAGGCAGACAAAGTCATCGTGCTTGGTGACTTTAATGCTAGAGTGGGTAGGGATTTTAACACATGGAATGTAATCGGAAGGCATAGGGTGGGAAAGTGTAACAGCAATGGTATGCTCTTGCTGCAGATGTGTGAGGAGCTGGATCTGTGTGTTACCAACACCATGTTCCAACAAAAGAACAAATTCAAGACCACATGGATGCATCCTGCATCTAAGGAATGGCATCTTTTGGACTACGTCCTAGTCAGGATGCGTGACAGACAGGATGTGCAGTGTGTTCGTGTTCTTCGTGGAGCTGAGTGCTGGACGGACCACCGCCTGGTACGCGCAAAAGTGAGTCTAATCGCCAAACGTAAAATCCGGGCTCCTGGTGTTACCCTGCCCAAAAGATTGAATGCTGCTCGTCTTAAGGATAAAAATGTGAAGAGGACATTGGAAGAAGAGATGCAGGCTGCAGATCTTGGTGAGGATTGGCCGACCCTTAAAAAGTCGGTTTATGATGTAGGCAGACGTGTTCTGGGATTGGTGCAGAGAAAACATCAGGACTGGTTTAATGAGAATGATGTACATATAGAAGACTTGTTGGCTGATAAGAGGCGTGCTCTGTCACGCTACTTGACGGCAAAACCACAGGAGAGGAATACGTTGCATGAGGAGCTCAGGGATGTAAAATCACGTGTTAGGCGGAGTCTTTCTCAGATGAAGGATCAGTGGTGGAGTGAGAAGGCTGGCGAGATACAAACTGCGTCTGATTGCAATAACACAAAGCTGTTGTACAGTCTCTTGCGTGAGGTTTATGGACCGTCTTCTCTGGTGACACCGATTCGCAGCAAGGATGGCAAAGAACTTCTTCGTGACTCACAGGGAATTCTACGAAGGTGGCGAGAGCACTTTGATGATCTTTTGAATCAGCCGTCTGTCGTCAGTGAAGATTTCCTCAATCTCATTCCGGAAAGTCCTGTGAAAGTAGCTCTCGCAGAACCTCCGACGCTTGTGGAGGTTGCAGTGGCTATTTCGAAGCTGAACAGTGGAAGATCTCCAGGTATGGATGGCATACATGCTGAGCTCCTACAATATTGTGGTGAGAGACTCCTGCAACATCTTCACTCTCTGTTTGGAAGGATATGGGCTAATGAATCCGTGCCTGAGGACTGGAGAGATGCAGTAATGGTGGTCTTGTACAAGGGAAAGGGTAACAGGAATGATTGTGGGAACTACAGAGGTATATCATTGCTTTCTGTCGTAGGGAAAGTTTTATGTAGGGTGCTTCTGGACCGTCTGCTGACACACATTGCAGATTGTGTCCTTCCTGAAAGTCAATCTGGTTTTCGTGCTGGACGCGGCACTACTGATATGATCTTCTCAGCTAGACAGCTCCAGGAGAAGTGCATTGAACAGGGCTTGGATCTGTATCAGGTTTTTGTCGATCTGACAAAGGCTTTCGATACTGTCAACAGAGATGCATTATGGAAGGTTCTCCAGAAACTTGGTTGCCCTGATAAGTTCCTTGCTTTAGTTAGGTCTTTCCATGACGACATGAAGGCTTGGGTTAATGTCGGAGGTAACATGTCGGAGCCTATCTCAGTAAAAAATGGAGTGAAACAGGGGGATATTCCAGCACCGACCCTGTTTGCCATATACTTTGCAATGGTTTTCTGTATTGCATTCAGGAATTGCGAGCATGGTGTTTACATCCGATATCGAACCTCAGGCAGCATATTTAACATCAGGCGCTTTGCTGCGAAGACAAAAGTATTTACATCAGTCATAAGAGACCTCTTGTATGCAGATGATTGCGATCTTGTAGCGCACACAGAGAGTGATATGCAGCACATTTTGAATGTATTTTCTGACGCTTGCACTGCCCTGGGTTTGACTGTCAGTCTCAAGAAAACCGTCGTCATGTACCAACCTGGCCCCAGTAAGCAGTACACTGAACCAAACATCTATGTGTATGGCAAGACTTGGAGTGGTTGATCAGTTTGTCTACCTGGGAAGCACTGTCAATCGATACGGCAACCTTGACAGTGAAATCTCACTTAGGATTAGGAAAGCAAGTGATGCTTTCGGAAAGCTAGAAAGGCGACTCTGGGGTCGGCGAGACATATGCAGGAGGACAAAGGTAAAGGTGTACAGGGCATGTGTACTCTCTTGTCTTCTTTATGCCTGCGAGACCTGGGTGACATATCGACGCCACCTTAAGCAATTGGAGCGTTTCCATCAGATGTGTCTCAGACGGATCCATGGCGTTCACTGGAGGGACCACATCAGTGATGTCGAGATTTTGGAAAGCTCTATGTGTGACAGTATAGAAGCTCTTGTGCTTAAGCAACGACTCCGTTGGAGTGGTCACCTTGCCAGGATGAAGGATTCTAGAATACCAAAACAACTCTTCTATGGAGAGTTGGTTAAAGGAAAACGACCGCCACATAAACCAAAAAAGAGGTATAAGGATTCCTTGAAAGCCTCTCTGAAAGACGCTAACATCTCTGCTGATACATGGGAAAATATTGCTGCTGATCGTAATAAATGGAGAAAGACTGTATATGAGGGAAAAGTTGCCTTTGAGGCATCTCGAATCGCACACGAGAAAGTAAAGCGGCACGTGAGGAAGGGCATTGCTGTTGCACTTCCAGACGGCGAGGGTCCTCCTATGGTTCTGACATGCAGCGTCTGTGCGAGACTCTGCCTAAGCAAAGCTGGACTCGAAAGTCATCTTCGCAGTCATAAAGTAAGACCAGTGATTGACTACCAGGCTGCTGTTGGAGATGCTACGCATCATGCTTGCCAAACATGTGGTAGAGAATGTAAATCAGCAGGAGGGCTCAAGCGACATGCAAAAGTACACGAACTCCAACCACAGCCGACTATTCCCAGTGAATGTTTTGGTTGCCGACTCTGTGCAAGACATTTTAGATCATTGGCTGGGCTAAAAAGCCACATTCGATCGCAGCACTGTTAGTTGCTATCGCGCGTGTGTGTGTGTGTGTGTGTGTGTAGATATGCTTATGTGCGTGCGTGTGTGTGTATATATATATGAATATGTATATTATTATTGTTGTTGTCGTCATTATTATTATTGCTATTATTATTATTATTATTATTATTATTATTATTATTATTATTATTGTTATTAATGTATGTGTGTATATATGTGTGAGTGTATGTGTATGTATATGTGTATGTATATATGTATGTATGTATATATATATATATATTTTTTTTTTTTTTTAATTTATTTATTATTTTTTTTTTATTTATTTATTTATTATTATTATTTTTTTTTATTTTATTTTATTTTATTTTATTTTATTTATTTTTTTTTTTTTTCTTGTGCAATGGCCATACTCGATAACGAGGGGGCAGCCATCATGTATGTATGTATGTATTTTTCGTACGCACACATCAGCGTGTATTGCTTACATATAATTTAATATTTACAAGGGAAGTAACTCTTACCTATCTCCTTAGAAAACAAAATTCTGAGTTTCCCTTTATGTCCGTTAGTCAATGCAATATTTAATTACGGACTTTTTCGCCGAGATCAAATTTGCCCTTCGTCCTTTATAGGTTTCGATAAAATAAAGTACCAGGTCAATTTAGTCGACTACAAATCTTCCCCTAAAGTTGTGACTTGTGCCAATGCTCTTGTACTTATGCTGTTGATGACGAAATATTGAAGCCAATAGACTTCAATTCTGTCGCTAAAAGGCATGGATATCATACTATATGATTGTCTTCCTATAAGAACATAAATCATTGCATTCATCTAAATTTATTCTGAATCCATGTTTCACTACTTGATATTCATTAGTGGTAGCATTCAAAATAAAGGTACATATGAATCTATTCAATATATTTATATATAATAAACATATATTTTGTACTGCTGTGTCTAGAAGGCCAAGGGTGTCTTAGCATCACGCAGCAAGACCTTTGACAGCCGATCTCCAGCTATCTATTTAAAGCTGTATATAGCTATGGTGCAACCACACTTAGAATTTGCATCACCAGTCTGGAACCCCTATCTTGCTCAGAACATTGACCGCCTGTAAACTGTTCAGAGACATGCAATATATTTATGTATAATAAACATATATTTAGTACCGCTGTGATCATACCACATCTGCCTCAGCATCCGGGTAAAAGCAGTAGATATATTTTATTGTCGTTACTGTTCGTCAGCACTTACAGCAAATACCGAGGTATGAAAGACCATCTAGTCTTATAGATTGTGTTTATAAATTATTCTTATTGAAGGCTTATTTACATATAGTGTGAGCAGTGGTGGATTAACAATATAAGCAAAGTAAGCACGTGTTTAGGGTATCAAAGGAAGAAGGGGCACCTCAAAAAATGTTTATATGATGAATTTACAGTTTAAATTATTAAATTAATTAATTGTATAGCAATTTTCAAAATGAAATAAGAAATGAATAAATTCGGTATAAACATAGTTGTTCATTTCAGTTAATTTGTTAAATCTCAGTTTTTCAGACGTTTATCTTTAGAAATTTTTCTGAAACTCCAATGTATTCTGGTTCAATTTTAAAATGGCTACATGCTTGTTGAAATGTTTTTTAAGGTTTATGAATATAGCCACCAGCTGAAGGTTTTTTTATACTCCCAATCCCAACTAACCAAGGTTTATTTTCTGCTTCTTTTTATTAACAATTCTGTTCATTAGGGTTTTTTAGTTTTTTTACAAATTTTTTTTTGAACTTGAACCTTTTAATATTGTCATTTGTGTTCTAGATTATCTGCTATATAGTATAACTTTTTTTTATTTCTATATAATTCTATATAATTTCTATATAATTTTTTTTTTTCTTCT
Source organism: Eledone cirrhosa (assembly GCA_964016885.1). NCBI lineage: Eukaryota > Metazoa > Mollusca > Cephalopoda > Octopoda > Eledonidae > Eledone > Eledone cirrhosa. The sequence continues at coordinate 415,007,847 of OZ024740.1, forward strand.
GAACAAACTCAAGCTTTAATTTTATAACTGTATTTGCTGATTGTTTATTTGGGTTCACACCATCCTTTTTCAAATCTAACCATCAGATCTAATTAACAGATCCCCCAAAAATCTAACCATTCAAATCTATTTAACAGATCCAAAAAACGAAGATGAAACGCATTCAGTTAAGTGGGGCACAAAAACGAAAACTTTCAAACAAGAAACAAGAAAAAGCTTCGGAATTAGATCGCAAGACTGCAAAGATGACTAAGTTCCACAACATGATTTACAGATTCCAGGTCAAAACCGATATACGTTATCAGAAGTAGACATGAATACGGCAAATACAACTTTGATTACTTCAGAATCAAAATATGATGACATTAGAAGTACCGAGATGTCGCAAGCATGTTCATCCAGCACATGTTTCACAACTGATCTTACTTTGCCTGTGAATTCTCTTTATTCGGATACCTCTACTGAAAATGATGATAGGGCTCAAATAATTGCTGAAAATAGAAGTTTAGAGCACTGTGACAATGGCGGTGAAATTAATTTGCTTGTAAAAAAATGAAGAAAATTACAATTTAGCGAACGATCCAGGAACGTGGCTTGATTTCTCTGCTAATGATATAGCTTATTGGATTACTTGTGAACCCAGTATTTGTCAACACCACAATGGGCCATTTGAAAAGTCTTGCCGTCATTTTAGTAGTGGAAAACCAGTAAGGTATTGCTCACAGAAACTTTTTATTGGGACAAAAGCCAATGGTGAAAAATACAAGAGAGAGTGGTTACTCTATTCACCATCAAGAGGATCAGTTTATTGTTTTGTTTGTAAACTGTTTGCTCGTGAAAAAAATTCAATTTTTGTTTCAAGAGAAGGGTTCAGTGATTGACGCAATACTATTGTAATTGAAAAGCATGAGAAAAGCATTATTCACCAAGACTCTTTGCTGGCATATTTAACTCGCAGGCAAGGTGCGGGGTTAAAGTCAGATTTGGAGAAACAAATTCATGAAGAGTGCACTTACTGGGAACACGTTTTGAGGCGTGTCGTAGCTGCTATTTGTACGTTAGCTGAACGTGGCTTGCCTTTTCGAGGAAGTGAAGAGAAGTTTGGATCGTTGCAAAATGGGAATTTTTTAGGGCTGCTTGAACTCATAAGCCAGTTTGATCCATTTTTAGCAGGCCACATTTCTAAATATGGAAATTCTGGAAAAGGAAATCCTTCTTACATGTCAAAAACCACTATCGAGGAAATTATTCAACTAATGGTACAAAAGCTCCGTGAGTTCATTATTAACGAAGTTAAATCTTCTGGCTATTTTAGTTTTTCCGTTGATTCAACACCAGATTTATCACATAGCGATCAATTGAGTGTTGTACTTAGGTATTTACAAGATGGACAGCCTATTGAACGATTTTTAACCTTCATCATAATAGAAAACCACACTGGCGAGAATATGGCGAACCAGGTGCTGCTGCATTTACGTGAAGCTTGTGGGTTAAATGTAGGGGTCAGACTTATGACAATGCTGCTAACATGTCTGGGCGTTATAAGGAGATGCAGCAAACAATTTTAGAAACAAACAAGTTTGCTATATATGTGCCCTGTGCAGCTCATTCATTAAATCTGTTGGCCGGAGTGCTGTTGACTGCTGTCAAGAGGCTGTTAATTTTTTCTCTACAGTACAGTAACTCTATAATTTTTTTCCGCTTCCACTAACCGTTGGAAAATTCTCAAAGATTGTATTAAGAATGAATGTGTCTTGAGATCCCTCTTTGATACAAGATGGGAAGCACATGCTATGGCAACAGCAGCAATCTTGAAATTCCCTGAGATTTCCGAGGCATTAGAATATATAGCCGAAGATCAATCACAAAAGGGAGACGCTAGAAGAGAGGCAAATAATATTGTTGATAAGATGCAAGAGCTAGAATTCGTTTTATGTTGATTTTTTGGAATGAGATTTTGCAGAAATTTCACAGAGTAAGCAAAGTTCTACAAAATGAGGATGCGAACTTAAAGACATGTACAGATCTCTATGTATCATTCATTAGCTGACCAACTGAACACCTCACAAGATTAATTTAAAAGATATGAAAAAGAGGCCAAGGAAATTCTTCCAGATGTTGATTACAGGACAACTGCAACTCGCAAACGTATTAGAAAAAAAGTATCCAATAACGGAGATACAGCAGAAGTTTATTTAAATGCCAGAGATAAGTTTCGTATCACCACATTTTACACAATTGTTGACAAACTTGCAGCTGAGATGGAAAGAAGAGTAGAGATATACAAAGAAATGGCAGAGAAATTTTCTTTTCTTAGTGATGTGCCAAATATAGGCACTCCATCAGCTACTAATATTGAAAGGTATTCTCAGTACTGTCAAAAGTTGATCGATGCTTATCCAGAGGACTTCAATAGTAATTTCTCAGCTGAGCTTCAGCAGTTTTATTTATATGTGCAATAGTTACCTGTTCTAGCATTCGTCTCTAGAAATGTGTGTAGGATTATATTGATATCCTTACCATCTGTTATATCATAAGAAAATCTCTCAATAAGATTACGATAAATATATTCCATTGTTAAAGTATGATATTAAAAAAAATTATGGCATCAATAACATTGCCTAAAATTCATAAAACTCAAACCTTAGATAACATCTAAAATAATTCATGAATTCTTCTGATGATTGATAATTGTCTCATTATCATCATAATTCCTATTTAATGATTTCCAAACCAAGAGAATTTTAGAGGGATAGAATCATATACCTTCTTAAACGATGGCAGACTATAATTGCAAATGATGGCGATTATTTTCATTTGTAAAATTTTCCTAATGTTAATAAACGCCGAAATCAATAAAAAAAATTGTGTCTAACCTAATATTTTCCTGGTGCTAGTTTCATTAACCAGGCTTATCAGCGATATTAACAGAGATTAATTGATAATAAGTAAATATATATTCGGAGATGCAATAATGGATATGAGATTTCTTATAATATTTATAGAGATTAAAGTATATACATGTGCATTGCACGTATTGGGTTGTAAAGTGGTCGTGTGTACGTATATTAGAAATTGTTAACTGAGATTATGGAAAGTTAACAGAATTAGCTAACCTGTGCAAACATATTCCATTTACTCCCTTTTCTTCTCACAGAATTTCAGAAATAATTGATATAAAAACCGGGAAATCTACAATTTCTCATTGCAGATTTCACTCTGATTCCTATTCTCAACATGTTTAAAGTTGGCCTTGTCCTCTGTCTTCTAGTTGTTGCTGGACTTATTGCAGTCAGTTGTGCTGATGATACACATAAAGAACGCAACCTAGGATATGATTCGCAAAAAAGAGCATTTCAGTTGCGAAACTCTCGAAAAGTACCTGCTGATGTCAATGACAATACTAACACATTCGAAAGTAAGACTTTAAAATGGTTATTTTTACATAACAATTTCTGTAACATTTATAATTTGTATACATTTCAGATGATATCACATAATATCTATGTATTGATAACACTATATATTTCATTTGATATCACAGATATATCTATATATTGAAAACTTTATATATTCAGTTGATATCACAGATATAATATCTATATATCTATAACCCTATATATTTCAGTTGATATGACAAATATACTTACCTTCACATATATATGCTGTCTTCAGAAATGATCATTTCTGAAGACAGCATATATATGTGAAGGTAAATATATTTCCTCTGATAGTTTGTAATATTTTTACATAGATCTATATGATATACATACCAACACACATATATATCCTAGAAACGATCGTAAAATGATGAATTTTTTAATATAAGGAACTTGTTCTTTGTTTTTATTCATTGTTTTTATTAATTTATCTTGACTTTGTTTTCCTATGATTTTCATCGAACATTTTTGAAGCTTCTCTGTTCATGATATTTGGATTACATTGAGTTCTTCATACGGATTGGACACTACCGTATATTTTGGTAGATTTATCTACACACACACACACACACATATATATATATATATATATATATATATATATATATATATATATATATATATATATATATATATGTATCTAAAAAGTAAACAGAAATAACAACACAATCGATGATGATGATTTGATAGTTCCTTGATCTTGCAGAAAATGAATATATATAAAGGAACCACGACACCAAACCGCTATATTATTAATTTATTGAAAATAGCTCACGCCGAAGCTATACGAAAAATACACAGGAATGATGGACGTTATTTGTTTGTTTGTAAAAGTAGAATTAAAGTCGTATTTACCAAGAAAACTTCATGAACTTAACCAGCTTGGTTAAGATAGAGACCAAGAGATAGAGAAAAAGAGAGAGAGAGAGACCAAGAGATAGATAGATAGATAGATAGAGAGAGAGAGAGAGTAAGAGTCAGTAAGTTCCCAAGAGGTCTATAGAAAGCAATAGTTTACATGTTAACTCTATCAAGATCCGCTTCGAACTGGTGCCGGCTTGATCTAAGGCAGGCTATTTATATCTGTCGCTTCCTCTGTCCCCCAAGCCTTGAGAACAAAGGGCTGACCTCTAGAGGTCGTCCACTCACAGTTGTATTGATACCCGAAAGGAATTAACGCAGAAAATGACCATTAAATGTCACACAAGGGACAAGGTGTGGATAGATTTTGATACATACATATATATATACATATATATATATATATATATATATATATATATATAGAGAGAGAGAGAGAGCGAGAGAGAGAGAGAGAGAGAGAGAGTAGTCCCCCCCCCCCCCCGGTATTCGCGGGGCTTACGTTCCTAGAGCACCGCGAAGAGTGGAAAACCACGAATATTGGACTTGGTTCATAAAAATGCCTATAAGCGTCAAAATATAACGTAAAATATAATAAAAAAAAGAGGAGCGTACAATAGGCCGGCAAATACGGTATATTGTTATTAATAATTTAGCGTTAAAAAATATATATTGCCACGTAAAAAACCATAAAAAAAAGTCGGGAAGATATTTACATTTTCGCGAATATGCGGTGGTTTCTAAGGGAAATTCCGCGAACACCGGGGGTACAATGTATGGCTCAGACCCGTAACTCCAGAGAGATTCGAAGGAGAATAATTTTGATATCCGGCGTGTGTAAATCATATTTAAACATGGCGGAGACCATCTCTTCTTCAAGTCATACATACATATATATATATATGTATGTTTGTCTGTTTGTCTGTTTGTATGTCTGTCGGGTGTCTGTCTGTATGTTCTCTTTCTCTTAATTTCGAATACATTTTAATGGGGCACCTTCCTGGTGGCAAAGTTGTGTAAGAAAAGAAATTGTCAGTCCTTGAATCGCATATATACCTATATATACACCCCCAAAACATGCACTCACACCAACACATACATATATGTGTGTGTTGGTGTGAGTGTGTGTGTGTTTTCGACAGAGTTGATCTGTTATATATATACCCTAGGTTATGTTCTTTATGTGTATCATCAGCATAACTGACTGCAATAAGTCCAGCAACAACTAGAAGACAGAGGACAAGGCCAACTTTAAACATGTTGAGAATAGGAATCAGAGTGAAATCTGCAATGAGAGATTCTAGATTTCACGGTTTATATATCAATTTTTTCTCGAATTCTGCTAGAAATAATCACATGGTTTATGGTTTTACAGACTAACTAAATCTTTCACATCTTCATAAGTTTAAACACTAATTACATAAGATCTACAGAGACATTTAACAGTTGTACATATGTAATCCACGCGTTTATATTTAATTTAATATCGATAATCAATAATAATAAATCTCCTAGCCATTATTGCAACTGCGGATCAATAATTACATATTATTTCTTAATATCTTAAGAACATGTTAACATATCTAGACACATTACAACAGTATATGCAGTGTAATTAAGATATGAATTTGTGTTTTTAAGTTCGATCCCACTGAGAACATCTTGGTCATATGTTTTCTAACATACATTCAGGTAATACATACATATATATAGGTATGTATTACTATATATATATATATATATATATAGATATATTTCTTTATTTACCATAAAGGCATAAAAAGAAGGGACAAATACAAGGGGGGAGTTTACATACAATCGAGTAAAAAGGGTATAAAATGAAAATAATCGAAAATAACCTCAAAAGGGAGGGGACGTGATGGGGGTTGCACCCCCCCCCTGAAAAAGTGTGCAATCCTTTGCCCGGGGAGCACATAGAGAAGGTGCTCCCCTCTCCTTCACTTCTTTACCTACAGGATGGTATACAGAGAAGGCCCATTTACACGAGCCATTCTCGCCACTATCACCCACCTTTCATAAAACTGCCTGTGGCCAAGCACCTCTCTCTCCATTCTTATCCTTCTTCCGAAGTGATATCGGAAGAAGTAGACCAGACTATGGCCAGAGAGGAAGTTACCTGACCTCAGACCTTTCAATCGTGTCCACCAAACAACCTCTTTCAACATGGCTATTACGCACAGAAAAACCGCCTTTGCTTCCTTTGTGAAGAGGGGAGGCGGTTTGATTGTCATCACGGACTCGGCGGTCAACTGAATCGGCGCCACCCGCGACAGCAGTCGTTCGGCGTAGCCCCACAGATCAGCCACGCCCGGACATTGCACCAATGCGTGCGCAACGGTTTCTTCGTGACGCACGCATCTAGGGCAAATCTTTTTCGAGGGATCCCTGCCCGGGCGCCCGTGTCTGTAGAGCCTCTCTCGAACGGGTAGAGCCCCCCGGTAGCACTGCCAGGCCAGTGACTTCTGGAAGTTGTCCATTGGTCCCGGGCCGAAAGTCCTACCGAACAGGCTGGCCAGTTCGTCCTCTTCCATGTCCAGCGACTCTCCAAGGGTGTCATCACCCCTGCTAGCCACCAGCCCACTATAGAATGATGAGGTGGATTCTCCACCGATGGCCTGGCCTGCTTGCCAGAGAGCCCTGAGCGCCTGAGCACACTCAGTGTGCCAGTCTCCCAGTTTTCCGGATCTTTGCTTGACCCAGGACTGCAGCTCGGTGAGCGAGACGAGTCTCGGAAAGGCTCGTTTCACGAACGGAGCCCACACCGGTTGACCAGTGAGGAATACCTGTAGGTGCCGTAGTCTTAATGCGTGCCTACGCATCATCAACCACGGCATCCCCAGCCCTCCTTTCGAAGGTTGTTGGCAGCAGATGGATCTTCTCACCATAGGAGGGCGCTTCTTCCAAAGAAATTGGAAGAGCATGCGTTCCATGGTGGTGAGTGTTTCCTTAGGGCAAGGCACGACAGTCAGGCGGTAGTAAGTGACGGACGCTATATAAATGTTCGCCACCTCCGCCCGGCCTTTTAGGGACAGCTTACACTTGGCCCATTTCTGGGTTAGTCCAAACACCTTGTTCGTAACCTCGTCCCAGTTCTTTTCCACCTGGAGGTCCGGTCCAAACCAGACCCCAAGCAACTTTACCGGGCCCTCCGTCCAGTGTCCGACGACACCGTCGGGAGGTATCGGTCTGCCTCTCCACGTTCCGAGTTGCAGCCCGATGGATTTTTCCCGGTTCAGTTTCGCTCCTGACAACCTTTCGTAATCCTCCAGTAAGGTACCGATCACCTCGATTTCCGAGTCGGTCGATACCATTACTGTTACGTCATCGGCGTAGGCCGACACCGCTTTGCTCAATCCTGGTTCCAGGGGGATACCCTGCAACAACTCTAACTTCCTCAGTAAAGGCTCGAGAGTCAATACGTACAGAAGGGAGGAGAGAGGGCACCCCTGTCGAATGGATCGTGTGATTTCGAACGGCTTCGAAAGGTAGCCGTTCACCTTGATCCTAGAACAGATGTGGTTGCTATGTAAGGCAGTGATCCAGCCTCTGAAAACAGGACCGAACCCAGCCGCCGCTAGCACCGCATCCAGGTAACCATGGTCGACCCTATCGAAGGCCTTAGACTGATCCAAGTTGATCAGGGCCCCACCGAAGCCGGGTTTGTTGCCAACCCTCTCTATAATGTATCGCATGAGGTGGAGGTTATCGTGAATGGACCTGGATGGGATAGCACATGTCTGCGCATCTCCCACCAGGCTACCCACGACAAGCGCCAACCTCTTTGCTAACACCTTGGCCAAAATCTTTAACTCTGTGTTTAGCAGGGTTATGGGCCGAAAATTATTTATACTATCCCCCTTGTTCTCGTCCTTCCTCACCAGCGAGACTACGCCCTTGGCTACAGAACAAGGAATTCTCCCGTTCTGCTGCCAATTGCAGTAGACCGCTTCGAGGAGTTCGGAGAAGAAGACCGGCATTGCTAAATAAAGTTCGTAAGGTATACCATCGAGACCTGGAGATTTGCGTCTGTTGCATTGGCTCAGCGCATCTCCGATCTCATCAGCCGAGATTGGTCCCTCGCAGGACTCTGCCTCTTCGCTCGAGAGACGCGGCAGGCCGTCGAGGTATGGACCGAAATCCACGTCCCCGCTCGGACCCCCGCCTCCCCCGAATAATCGGGCAAAGTGCCTTTGAAAGGCCTCGCACATCTGCTTAGGCTCCCGGATCACCCGTCCATCCTCGTCTTGCAACGACCGGATGGTGGATCGATTTCCACTCTTAGCTTCTGTCACGCGGGCCCAGCCAACGGCTTTGGCCCCCTCATTACCTAGAGCACGTATTTTACTTCGAATGACGCAGCCTTCGTGCTTTGCATCGAAAAACTGGTTCAAGGCCGTCCTCGATGCCAGCACTCTGGCCACATCTTCGCTCTTGATTGCCTCTTCTAATTTACCTGTTAATTCTTTCTCGTTTCTATTCCTATCGGTAGCTAACATCTTGCTATAACTTATTGATTCTGTTCTAATCTCTCTTTTGAGAGATGCCCACCATCGGTTGTTGACGATTGCACCCGTCAACCTCTCCTTAACTAATCTGCTAATCCGGTTTCTGTAAGTCTCTTTTGCCGGTAAAGACAAATTAAGTTTCCAGTAACCGGGACCCTGTTTATGTGTTTTCTCGAGATTGACTACGCAGGTCACTAATTTGTGATCCGTATAGCCAACCGTGCGCATTTCTGGACAGCTTAATATGTCCCTATCCTTACTTCTAACTAAGAATCTATCTAAGTACGATCTAGATTGACCACTGTGGTTTCTCCAAGTCCAGGTAGGCACAGTTGGAAAATCTAGTCGATATCTATCGACCAAGTTAAAACGGTCGAGTAACCCCTTGAGGCTGTTACACCCCTCTATTAGGACATGCTCCTGCATAGTCCCAACGTGCATCTAGGATGTCATTCCAATCCCCCGCTAGAAACAGGGAACGCAACGTTCCCAGAAAAGTCTCCAAACGCTGGAAGAAGTCGGGCCGTTCAGCTCCGAAAGGGGAGTAGACGGCGACCAGTCTCAAGGCCGCACCTTCACTACTGCCAACGTCTAGCACCAACAACCGACCCTCCGGGTCCGAGTGAACAACCTGTACGGCAAGACCCAGGTGTTTTTGCAGCAGTACGACAACCCCACCCCCACCTCCAGGTTGACAGAGAGATGCATGCACCTCAAAGTCATCGAAGGTAGGGGTCAGCTGCCGCACGACGCTGATCCGAGTCTCACAGATAACCATTACATTTATACCACATGACCTGAGGTCATTTAGAAGCTTTGCTTGCTTCCAAGTTGAGCCCAGGCCACGTGCATTCAAACATCCTACTCTTAACACATCCATCTGGGCGGCAGAGCCAAAGGAGAGTGTAGAGACCTACCTTTCTGCCTCCCGGGGTTCGGGTCGCACGACTTCCATGGGGTCGGGGGTGTTGGGTGAAGGGGTGTCTTGTGGTGGTGTGGGGTCGTCAGTGTGTGGTGGGGTTGGGGTGTTTGGAGTTGTGTTGGGGAGGGGAAGGGGAGGGGGAAAGCTTTTTAGTAGGACGCGGTTTATGGGTTTGACAGAGGGTGGTCCTACGTCCTCCTTAAAATCCTTTTTTTAGTTTTTGGTAGAGGTTCATTGGGATCTTTATTAATTTTAAATGTGGGTAGTTTTCTGAAGAAACAAAGTTTACACCTTCGGTTTGTACCGAAGGATTATTGTTTATGAGTTCATTTAATTTATTATTGTTTCTGTTGATGTAAGTATAGTGTAATGTCTTTTTTTCGGATGGTGTGAGTGTTTCGAAGAGGGGAGGGGCAGGTTTGGTTTTGTTTATTGCTGGAGGGGTGTTTTGTGTTTTGTTGGATTGTGTTGACATTTGGGTGGGGGTTGTTTAGCCTTGTGTGTTTTGCACATGTTTTCTTTTTTTCCTTTTAATCTGTCTGAAGGACTCCGTTTCTTCCTCCGAATTCGTTGGGTTATCTTCAGTGTTGGAGGGAAGAGGTATGTTTGCTGGTAATGTTTCCGTGTTGGTTTTCTTTGTGGGGGAGATGGATGTCACTATGTTAGACTGTGTTGTGTGTTGTGGCTGCGGTGGTTGTGTTGTTTTATTGAGTGAGGGGTTGGGTGGGCCTGTATTTTGTTTTGGGGTAATGTGTTGTGACTGTTTGTGTTGTGGTGGTGGTGTAGTTTTACTGATGGACGGGTTGGGTGGGACTGAGTTTTGTTGTTTGTTTATCTGTTGTGGTGGTGGTGGTGGGGCTGGTGTTGGTAGCAGGGTTTTCTTTTTGTTGAGTTGGGGACAAGTGCCTTCAGGTGCCCTCTGCCTGCACAGATATGACAGGACGGCCTTCTCCCCTCCACGCTAATGTTTATATACCCGTGGCCCTCTAATAGGATTCTGTCGGGTATTTGGGCGATGCGTTCAGGCTTCATTTGCACTACAAGCTCTATACCTGTTCCACTGAACGCATTGCCTGTGGTTTTCCCAATGGAAATCACGTTGTCATTCGCTGGATCGATGAAGCCAGCTATGAGCCAGCAGTAATCCACATCTGGCATCATTGCATCCAGCCATATGCGTTGAGTTCTTTTACCCATATAAGATGGATAAAAGGTAAAATTTTTCGAACGAATCGGTGACAAAGCACATTTTTTTGCCGCCGATTCGTTCTTCATAATAATCGCTAGGCTTCCATACAGTCTGTCTTTTCTTATGAAAGTGGTTTCATTGAGTACTTCTGTAAGTACTGTTTTGATATCTGTTTGAGTTGGCTGTTCAGGTTTTTTAGAAGTGTTGTTGATGGTGCGGAACACGACCGTTCGACTTTCAATGTCTTTGGTGAGTTCTTGAGGCATTTTTACCGATAAAATACCATTCTCTCCTTCACTTATGTATTGTTTGGCGTCTGTGATTCTTTGTGCCACATCTGAAATATTTTCAGGTATATATGTCAAAGATTTCTTTGTTGTTTGTGCAAATGAAATCTTGTTGGTGTTGACTTTGTCGTCTGCTTTGCTTTCTGTTATGATGTTGTTTTCAAATGTTATTTTTGTGTTTGTTGTGTCTTTGTTTGTGGTATTAATATTGTCATGCAATTTCTCAAATTTTTTTTTTCCGTTGTTGGAATCCATGTCCAGATTTGTGTTTTCGTCATTTTTCTCCGCAGATTCGTCTGTTTTTATTTTATTTTTTCCTTCCTTCTCTATGACGTTAGTTGGGAAGGAAGGGGGGACTAAAGCGTGCGAGCTTACAACTCTTACCGCTGTCCCCCCACCACTATTTTCGTTAGCTTCGTTTAACATTTCTGTCAGACGATTGAAATTTTTTTTTGCCACAAAATTTTAAAAAACAGGTTTTTCACCCCTAGGAGGGGTAAAGATGAGCTGACCCACCGCCTGACAGTTCAGACGGGGGGTCAAGCTACACAATAGTATCAAAATTAAATTTGAACTTACAAAATTTCCGCAATAAATTTGAACAAAACTTCTGCGCGAAGTGAATTACATCTACGCTGTAGAACAGACGACAGCTAGATTCTATATATATATAGATAGATAGATAGATAAATATACACGGGTGTGTATGATTGTGTATAGAAGATTATATTAATAAGAGGAATTCCAACTTTGTCTGATTTACTCGTTTTATTTACAATCCTTTAAAATTTATAATGGTATTATAATGAAATAGTATGATAGAATATTAAATTCTAAGAGTTAATTGAACAAGTACTTTCATGCTTTCGCAATCTTCAGGTTCATAATATGTGGTGACAGTCAAGTTTGCAATTTTCAACTGTTGAAAATTGCAAACTTGACTGTCACCATATATTATGAACCTGAAGATTGCGAAAGCATGAAAGTACTTGTTCAATTAACACTTAGAATTTAATATTCTATCATACTATTTCATTATAATACCATTATAAATTTTAAAGGATTGTAAATAAAACGAGTAAATCAGACAAAGTTGGAATTCCTCTTATTAATATATATATATATATATATATATATATATATATATATATATATATATATATATATATATATATATATATATATATCGTATTAGTATTGGTGCTTTGAGATAGCGATGTATACATGACTGTATGTATAGTATATTTGGCAATATACCGTATGTTTAATTAAAAATATTTAGAAGACCATTCACTATCAGTTTTAAAGTAGTGATTATGTGACTTATTTATATTTTCGGCAAACGCTGGGAGAATGGCTGACAGCTGTTTCTCGCTGCTCGGTGAGTGCGTGGCTTTGATAAACGCCAAGCAGTGAGAAACAGCTGTCAGCCATTCTTCCAGCCTTATATATATATTTAATATAGAAATGGTTTCTACAGCCCAGGGCATCCTGATGATTTCTCCTGAATGAAACACTTCTAGTCCTGAAGAAGCCATTTCTATATTAAATATTTATACTCTGCTATGTATTGAGTACTTTACTTACTATGGTTACCCCCGATTGAACCCGGGATGAAGTTATATATATATATATATATATATATATATATATATATATATATATATATATATATATATATATATATTTGTGTGTGTGTGTGTGTGTGTGTGTGTGTGTGTGTGTGTGTGTGTGTGTGTGTGTGTGTGTGTGTGTGCGTGTGTGTGCGTGTATGTGTGTATGTGTGTGCACGTGTGTGTGTGTGTGTGTGCGTGTGTGCATGTGTGTGTGTCTGCCTGTTAGATGTGTAACTACAGGAGGTGCGCCGTTCGAAGCACTCAATGCTGTTACGAGGTACGTCTCATGTTATATCACAAGTACAAGAAGGATGACATCTACCGCTGCGGTGACCTCAAACAGGAAGGATCTGTATTCGTACTCCTTGTTTGGTGCATAAACTTGCACCACCCACAGAGACATATTTTCAGGGGTCAAATTGTCGCTCGTGATGGGACCCAGTCCATAACAGTCTGACAGCCGAGGGGTTGTGAGTATCCCACCCCCACCTGTGATGTCATTTCTGGTGCCTCACCTAAATAGTAGAGTTTCCATCCGCCATCCAAATCTACAGTACAAGAGCCACAGTATTTTGATGAGGAATCCCCGACTATATCTAGCTGGTAGCATCTAACCTCCTCCACTAGCTCCTCCTCTTTAACTGTAAGGATTCTGATGTTTCAGCTTCCAATTGTCAAGGTTTCCTCTCTTTCGGTCTCACCATAGCTACATTATTGGGTTGTGAGAGTTTTCTTGGGAGCTAACTGTGTCACCCTTTACTCCATCTCCCCAAGTAATTTACCAGTGTTGTGTAGGGGTTGTTTATTCGTCTGGCAGATGCCAGCTTATATCGCAACTTACCATCATTTCTGGTGGCCACCTTCGACACATTCTATTACAGAACAACTCTGTCGAAAACACACACACACACACACATACACACACAAATTTATATATATACATACGATGTAAAGCTATGTTGGTACCACAACATCCAGTCCTAAATAAATGAGGTCGTGTAGGTGTCACGACAAAAAAAAACACACAGTCCACGCTGTAATGTGGCCGTGTAGGTAACACGGTAAAAACCTTCCAGTCCACACTGTAAACGTGGTTGGTGTTGGGAAGGGCATCCAGCCGTAGAAAACCCGCCAGACAACCAATCTTGCCTCAAGTGGGACAATTCCCGTCCAGACCCATGCTAGCGTGGAAAATGGACGTTAAACGATGATGATGATGATATGTGTGTGTGTATGTGTGTGTGTGTGTGTGTGTGTGTGTGTGTGTTGGTGTGACTGTATGTTTTGTAGGTATATATATATATATATATATATATACATATGTGTGTGTGTGTTGGTGTGACTGTATGTTTTGTGTATATATATATATATATATATATATATTTTCAATCACATATATTTTTGTTGTTTGACCCGAATTGCTTGGTCGTTTTTTTGGCTGTGCGGATGATTAGTTTAACCACCATCTCAGTGTGTTTGGCCTATGTTGTAGCTCTGATTCCTATGAATCATTGAGCGCTTGCCACACATCTCGGAAGTTGTTTTTCGTTAATTCCTGAGCTGAAATTCGATTCTCGCTAATTTATATATATATATATATATATATATATATATATATATATATGTATATATATATGTGTGTGTGTGTGTGTGTGTGTGTGTGTGTGTGTGTGTGTGTGTGTGTGTGTGTGTGTGTGTGTGTGTGTGTTGGTGTGACTGTATGTTTTGTAGGTATATATATAGGGAGAGAGAGAGATATGAAATCGCTCAATAAACAATTACAGAATACGTAAATTACAATAACAAAAATAATTAATTGCAATAATTTGTATTCAATTTCGTGGTATTTTCCTTGTTCAGACAAATACGCGCCTTTTACCCATGAAACCAATCTGAAAAAGACCAAAATTCCGATAAATAATAGCATGTATATTAATGAATTAATAATAGTTTAATATTATTTAAAATAAAGTACCAGTAATACACTGGATAATTGCTGGCCTTGTGCCCAAAGTAGAAACAATTATGAAGGCGCGACGTCATATCTATGTATCTATCTAAAAAGAGAAAGACTAAGAGAAAGAGAAAGACATCGCTAAATCGCCTAATGCAGTCCCTAGGGCATTGAAAATTTGAAATTTCTTTTGCTCAGAACACTCAATAGGACCATAAGTATTACATGTGTAAAGTTTGAAAAAAAAAACGGTTGGGTAGTTCTCGAGTTTTAGGGAAACATATACACAGACATTCTTTGTTTTATATATAGAGATTTATTGCTGGGGTTTTGTACTCTCCCCTCTATCATATATGTGGTACTTTTATAGACTAAATTCAATGTGTTTACAATTATACAGTAGTCAATGTTAAGATTGCAGAGAAATTACTATGATTTCTACAGCATTAGTTAGTAGTTATATCTCTTTTGTTGCGGTTGGGGTTATGTTATGGTTATTGCTGGGACATGGGAGGATTTAGAGCGGCCCTAGGTTTACTGGTTTATGGTTAGTGTTAATGTTTGCCTGGATTTGTATTTAGGGGTTAGCTGTTTACTGCTAGGCTTTAGTGCTCCCGCATATATAATAGATATGGTATTTTACAGCGATCGTGTGTGTGTGTGTACACGTAAATACAAAAGCTATTTTGTTCATAAATCCAGCCAATTAACATTAGGACGGGAGGTTATCTCTTAAAACAGTTAAAAAACTGTAGGATTTCTCTCCATTTCATTTAAATATATTTGTTATTCATAAATTTGATTTCATACATTGGCAATTATAGATGTTATGGTTAGTGCTAGGACAGCAGATGGCTTTAGGAGTTAGTTTAAACTTAAGGTTATGGTCTGTTTTGGTTTGCTGTTAAGGTTAGAATTAGCCTGACACAGAATTTGATTTGATACATGGGCAATTATATATGTTATGTTTATTTCTAGGACATTGGGGGCTGTTCGAGCTTAGGTTTTCTGGTTTAAAATTAGGCTTAATGTTCATAGTCATGGTTAGGGTTTACGGTTAGCATTAGTGTTTGTTGGGTTTGAAATTAGGGGTTAGCTGTTAAGTTTAAAGTCAATATTTAGTGCTAAGCTTTTGTGCTCCACCTTCTATTGTGTAAATAGTACGTTTATAGACTAAATTTAATTTAATGTGTCTGTATTTAAGTTAGTGTTGAGGGTGCAGAACAATCAGTTGTATGTTATCCGCTTCATTAATTAGTAGTTATATACCTTTCATTAGAATTTCGGGTACTCTTGTGTGTGTGTATGTATACAAAACTGTTTTAAAAAGATCATAGAAATTAACGGTTAAAGGGAGATTACTGATATAATTTTTAGATGCAAGCTTTTAGAGTTATCTTCCTTGCGTGTGGGATATAAAAATATGGAACATATTTGTTGATATTAAATTTTTGGCAGTATCGGTAGAGGGTCGGACGCTATGCTTTGACGTATAGAGTTACGGCCCTTGACATTCTGAGTTCAAATCCCGCCGAGGTTAACTTTGCCTTTCATCCTTACGGGGTCGATAAAATAAAGTACCAGTAATACACTGGGTAATTGCTGGCCTTGTGCCTAACGTAGAAAGAATTAAATTTAATTTAATATTTATTTGACGCATGGGACAATGATATATTTTATGAATATTGCTAGGGTATCGGCAGAATTTAGGGCTTAGGGAGCTGGTTTAGTCTTAATGTTCATGGAAAGTTCAAGCTTAGCTTCAGAGTTTGTTGGGGTATGAATTTAGGGGTTAGCAATTACGTTCAGTGAATATTTACTGCTGGGCCTTAGTGCTTCCCCCCTCCTATTATAAATATGGTATTTTAATAAACAAACTTTAAATCAATCCGTTTGTATTTATATAGACGTGAGTGTTAAGACTATGTCAATTAATGATTTATCTGCTGTATTAGTAGTTCTATCACTTTTATTAAGATTGGGGTTAGGACTGGGGTTATGTTATGGTTATTGATAGGACATCGGAGGATTTTAGGGTGGGCTTAGGTTTGTTATTTAAAGTTAGTCCTCATGTTCAGGGACATGTTTAGGGTATAAGCTTAGTGTTAGTGTTAGTTGGGTTTCAATTTAGTGTTTAACTCTGAAGTTTAGTCACTATTTATTTTAGGTTTTTGTACTCTCCCCTCTATTATAAATGTAGAGTTTTATAGACTAAATTCAATGTGTTTGCAATTATACAGTAATCAATGTTAAGATTGTATAGAAATTATTATGATTTCTACTGCATTAGTTAGTAGTTATATCTCTTTTGTGGAAGTTGTGGTTATGTTATGTTAATTGCTAGGAGATCGGAGGATTTTAGGTCCTAGGTTTACTGGTTTATGGTTAGTGTTAATGTTTGCCAGGGTTTACATTTACTGTTTACTGCTAGGTTTTAGTGCTCCCCTTTCTATAATAAATACGATATTTTTACAAAGATAGTGTGTGTCACTCCAATGTGGACTATCCCCACTGCCCCCCACCTAGTTATACTACTGACCATACAGTATTCCATTAAAGGCGAGCATGCTATCTGAGCTTTCTAGAGATTTAACACTTTTTAGGAAGTGATGTATTTTCTGACTCTAAAGAGAAATATCAATCTTTGGAATGTAGTTTTCCACTGTTAAAATTGCAGGAGGTGTCATAATAACATACAGCATGTCTTGGGCATTTTAAAGCATAGCAGAGCCCATCTTCTGTTCGAGTTTGATCACAGCAGATTTCTTCCAGGGAAGGATAAAGAATGAGAAGGATAGAAAGTGAGACAAAGGAAGTGAGAAAGAAATATAGAAGAAGAATTGACCCCAGTACTAGACTGGTATTTTTCTGTCACACTCGATGGGATTTGAACTCAGACAGCAGAAAACCAGAAGGAATACTGCAAACAATTCTATCTTATATTCTAATGACTCTACCACAATTTGCTGCCTTAGATGTGAGATTACCAGGAGAGATTATCTGTGATTATGATGTATTTGTATAAGGGTTGTTGTTCAGGTCTGGTTGGAATACAAAAACATTTCCTTGATGTGACCAGTGATTGTTGTCCTTGTACTGTTGGATGAGACCAGATTGATATAACCCCATCATTGGAGAATGTCTTTGAAGAATCTCTTCCTATGAGCAGTGCAAATTTGATACATGTCTGTTGTATGTGAATGATGCTTGCATGTGGAAAATTTATGGAGATGTGAAGATATGTGGCACCATTTGTATAAGAGTCGATGCTGTTGGAGATGATAGCTAATAAGTCATTGAAGTGCAGAAGTAAGAGTGTATGATGAACTATTAAACAAAATAATTATCAAGGGAAGAGGGGGTACCATTTTATTCAAATTAAATGTATTTGTCATTCTTTTAAAATTGTTTGCAGACTTTATATATGGAGATACCATAATGTTTTAAGTCATTAGGCCCCTGTCTACATTATCTTTAATAATGGTTTCTAATTTAGGCACAAGGCCAACAATTTTTATGGAGAGGAAAGTTGATTAAATTGAATCCAGTGCGTTACTGGTACTTTATATTATGGACTCCGTAAGGATGAAAAGTAAATCTAACCTCAGTGGGATTTGAACTCAGAATGTAAAATGACATAACTATGTGCCACAAAGCATGTTGTCTGGCACTCTACTGGTACTACCAATCCATTTCCCTAATAATAACTATTATAATAATTAATGATAGCAGTTATGATCAACCATAAAACAATATCCTAAGTGCATAAGGTTGCAAAAGGACTTTATCTAGTCCTGTGTAGAAAACATAACCTTACCCTGAGGTTCACCAGAGTTGACTGAGTGTGGGTGAGAGAGTGAGGGGGTGGGGCACCATTAACTGATGTTGCAATAGGGCTATTGGACATATAAGTTCCAATCCAAACGTTTATTATGTTGGACACAATTGAATATTTTACTGATGTCAAGTGCTGCCACATTATTTTCATCAAATTTCTGTAGAGAGAGGACCTATTGGTGAGTGTCACAGACCTGGAGTCCAGTAGATTTGGCTTTTCAGAAGTGGAAGGTCATGTTGGTAGTCATTGATGCTGGGGAGGGATTAAAAATATTGGTGAAGGCTAATGATTCTCTATTACCTAATTGGTGGTAGTGGGGAGACATACTGGTGTAGAGTGATGTACACATAGGAGAGAGAGAGAGAGAATTTTATGTTAGAGTGATATATTGACATGACAGAAACATTAGACTGTAGAAAAATATATCATGAATTTTATCCTGAATATAATAAATATTGAAAAATGAGAGGTATTTCTTGAGAGTAGTGGAGTAAACATGAGAGTAAACATGAGAGTAGTGGAGTAAACATGATTTCTAACTTCAGCACAAAGCCACAATCTTTGGAGATGAGTGCTGTAAATTGCATCAAAATCAACATTAGATTGACACTTAATTTATCTATATTGGAAAGATAAAAGATAAAGTAGTCAACCCACAACTGGCTTTGAATTGAAAACAGAGAAATGCAATGAATTACCACAAGGTATTTGGTTCACTATTCTCCTGATTCTGCCAATTCACAAATTATTGTTATATTGGCACAAACACAATGCTCTGAAAATGTAAGGATAAACAGAAACATAATTTAACCATTTCAATTCCAACTTACCTGAGACTGCCCATGATTCTAATTGTATTATTTTAAAGTTATAAACTTCCTTAAAGATTTCATGAAAGAACTTTTTAAGTTATTTGCCAAACACAAGTTTACTAATAGTAAAGTTACTTATTTTACTAAATCTATCTAAAGTTATGGTTATTTTCAAAGTTCTTTGAAATAATACATTATATTAGAAATATGGTAATGAAATGGTTATGAAAATAAGTGTTATATAATTCTGAAATTCTGACTTTTAACAAATTATTTTACATTGGTTTTAACAATGAGTATTCCATTTTTTCTCATCAATGGAACTAGTGATTCATTGTATTATAGTGCAACTAAGATTTCCTCAGACACTTTGACCATTTATGTAACCCTCAGGCAGATTTAGGGTGATACTGTGTGGGACAAAGACTGATTCTTTAATTTATAGGTTAAGTCCATCCCATAGGTAATTTAATTCATTTATTTACATGCTAATACAAAGAAAATCATCTGCCCAATTTCCATCTGCCCAATTTCTTTCAGAAAGCTTGAATGAAATCAAAGCTAAACAAGAAGAAACTTGCTCTATATGTCACAAAGAAGGATCAAGCCTGGGTCATAATTGTTACAAAAATGATCTACCTGACAATTTGACCAACATTGTGCCATGTGTTGACATAAAATAGATAGGAGACTATACTATATTTTGATATTAAATCATATAGATTAGTAGTTAGGATGTTGAACTCACAATAGTAAGGTTGTGAATTCAATTTATACACACACACAGTATATATATATATATATATATATATATATATATATATACATATATATATATATATATATATATCATCATCATCATCATCATCATCATTATCATTTTACGTTCGCTTTTCTCTGCTTGCAAGGGTGGGATGGGTCCTATTCAGCACAGCATCTCTCCACTTGTCACAGTCCTTTATCATCTCCTCTGTGAGCTTCAGCGATCTGAGGTCTGCTCTCACCACCTCTGCCCATGTTTTCCATGGTCTTCCTCTACTGCGTTTTCCTTCTACTGGCATTTCTTGGCACTTCTTTACCCAGCGGTCATCCTCCATGCGCATCACATGTCCATACCATCGTAGTCTTCTCTCCCGCACACTACAACTTATCCCTCTTATACACCGTTTCTCTCTAAACTCATCTATGCTTGGTCATTCACGTATATTGACATTGCATGTAAAACGGAGCTTGCTTGCCTCATTTCTCTCCAGCCGTTGCATATCCTCTGCAGTTGCTGCCCATGTCTCACTACCATGCAGCATCGCACATCTCACACAGGCATCATATAACCAACATTTTGTACGCAGGGAGAAACCCTTCTTTGTCAACAGAGGAAGCAGCTCCCTAAACTTATTCCAGCCCATCCTTATTCTAGATACTATGACCTCGGAACACCCCCTCCCATGCTAATCTGATCACCTAGGTACCGGAAGCTATCAACCACTTCTATAGAACCTACCTGCATTTGAAAAATGTGTCTATCACTGCGACTTCTACTGTGAAATTCCCCTGTACATCTACTGCATATGTAGTTTTCCATACCTGTTAATTTGCCTGCTATCCCACTACATCTCTTGTGTACCCAAGATCTGCATTGTGTACATTTTATAGAATTTATGCCAGTTCCTTTTCTACATATCGAACATGGCCATTTCCCTGATGGAATCAGAGTTTTGTCCTCTTTTCTACTCATCAACACTTTCATCTTAGCTATGTTCACTCTCAGGCCTTTTGATTCCAACTGCTGTTTCCATAGCCAGAATTTCTTCTCTAGCTCCTCTACTGATTCTGCTATAAGAACCAGATCATCAGCATAGAGAAGTTCCCATAGGCAGCCAGTCTTAAACTCCTCTGTTATGGCTTGGAGGACTATAATGAACAAGAGCAGGCTGAGGACCGAACCCTGATGTACTCCTACTTGTATCTGGAATTCCTCACTAAACTCCATTCCTACTCTCACTTTACTGACAGCACCTCTGTACATAGCTTGCACTGTCCTCACAAGCCATTCCTCTACACCTAGTTTCCTTAGGGACCACCAGATGACAGATCGGGGTACCCTATCAAAGGCCTTCTCTAGGTCAACAAAAGCTAAGTATAGTGGCTTATTCTTCTCTAAGAACCTCTCTTGTAGTTGTATCACTAAGAAGAGGGCATCTGTTGTGCTTTTCCGAGGCACAAAAAATAACTGCTTCTCATCTAATTTGACCCTTTCTCTAATCAGTTGCGCTAATATTCTTTCTGCCACTTTCATAACCTGATCCATCAGTTTTAAGCCCCTATAATTGCTCCTCTCCCGAGCATCCCCTTTACCTTTGTAGCAATTTATGAGAATACTGCTGCACCAGTCTTTGGGTATGACACCGCCATATATAGCTTGATTAATGATGCGTGTAACCAGTTTAGTGCCTACTTCCCCTGATGCCTTCAGCATCTCAGCAACTATATGTATATATATATAAATATATATATACATATATATATGTATATATATATATATATATATATATATATATATATATATATATATATATATATATATATATATATATATATATATATATATATATATATGTGTGTGTGTGTGTGTGTGCGCAGTATATACTCGAATATAACCCGAGGAATATGGGACCGAAAAATCAATGGTAGAAAGGGGATCTGCTGATATTCAGGATTAATATTTTGACGATTTTCCCCAACTACAAATTCTACATAAATAAGGTTTGGATTTTTGCCCATTTCTCAGACATAAAATAGTGGGTCAGCTTATATTCGAGTATATATGGTAAATATATATATATATAACCGTCTATCCTATGCTAGCGTTGAAGATGGATGTTAAACGATGATGATCATGATATAATATATCATCATCATCATCATCACCACTGTTTAACATCCATTCTTCCATGTAGCATGGGTTAGACGGGTTGTCATGTTGTGGGCAATGCCAGGTCAGGTGACCATGTCTAGCTCATACAGAACTGATTCTGGCTTGATTTCTACAGCTGGATGTCCTTCCTTACACCAACCTCATTTACATTGAGTGCTGGGTGCTCTTTTACACGACCACCTTACAGTGTGGACTGGGTGCTTTTTTTGTCGTGGCACCTACATGACCACTATCCATTATCCACTAATTAATGCCTGTCTTAGAACAGTATATATACATACATATATATATATATATATATATATATATATATATATATAATATAGAAAAGGCTTCTAGAGGACTAGAATTGTTTCATTTAGGAGAAATCATCAGGAAATCATCAGAAGCTTCCTGATGATTTCTTCCGAATGAAACAGTTCTAGTCCTGTAGAAGCCTTTTTTATATTAAATATTTATACTGTGCTTTGTATTGATTACCTTACTTACTGTGGTTACCCCCGATTGAACCCGGGATAAACATATATATATATATATATATATATATATATATATATATATATATATATATATATATATATATATATATATATATATATATATAGGAAAAAGTATGACCCCGACGGCAGAGCTCAAGCCGTTTCGACGGCTATTTCTGGACTAAATTAGAATTTTTAGCCTGGTGAATAAATAGCCGAACTTGTCAAGCGGGTACTTCCTTATATGGGAAGATTGTAGTTGTCAAGAGGATTGGTTAAAATTTGTTGAAAACACAAATAAGTCTATCATGGCATTTGGTGGGAGGCAGGGGTGGCTGAACTTGTCTGTAGAACAATAAGGGAGTGAGTGGAGCGGTCAAGCGTTGAAAGTGATATGTATACAGCAGATTCTAAGGATAGTGTATGAAGTGGAGGAGGGAGGTTGTAGAATAGGTAAATCGAATGAGAGTAGGAGACAATAAAAGATAATAGAAAGAACTAAAAAAATATATAAAATTAGATAGTGAGAAATGAATAAAAAAAATCACAATGCTATCTTACAATTACAGGTTAATAAGTTGAGAATAGAAAAAAACCCTGTAGAAATTGAGTAGTACCAGAACTGATACAAAATTAAAGGGGTTTTAACACATCTGCTATAAGTAGTTAGTAAAACTTATTCGGCCAATTCTATCTTAAAATTACAGGGGTGGGGGAACTGATGCTACAGAGACCCGATGGGCTGCATCGGGGTAGGCGAAAGGGGAAAAGCAGACGAGGAAGAAAATAGGGGGTGGAAAGAAGTGATAGGATGAGACAGGGGAAGAAGAAGACAATGAGGAAAAGAAAAGAAAAGAGATACATCTACCTATGTAAGCTGGGGTTTCCCCTAACTTATTCGGCAAGTGTGTGTGTGTGTGTGGGGGGGGGGATCAACCCCTGTCTACCCACCCGGGTCGTTATGGGGTTTGAGGGCGAGGTAAGTCCTACGCAATCTGTGTTTGCATGCGGTTACTGCGTGTGACTTCAAGACCCGGCTCTACCAACACCGACATACTTTCCGAAACCTGGTCCGGCGACATGCCACTACACTTTCGGCCTCCAAGATAATAATATAACCTACAATCTTACTTGGAGCTTACTGTCCAGAGCTAACTCTTACACGGGAGGACGCCGTCCGTGCAACTTATGCTCGAGCCATAATTTGTCGTCCAGTCTCTCTTTCAATATGAACTTGGGACCCAGGCTGACGAGGTCTAATTCCTCTCGGGAGAGGGATCCTGTCAAGTCTGTGACGAGGTGTTTTGCGTCAGGTGTGTTGTTGGTCGGGGCACCGCTAGGTTCGGTGTTGGTACCGTCTTGTTCGCCTCTGTTGGTGTTTAGAGTTGGGATGTTGTTAAGACAGTTGGCCGTCCTGAGTTTGAGAAATTTTTGCGTTAGACGTATTTTCTCGTAGTCTCGGCGATGGTGGTATGACCTGTCTATAGTGGCGGAGATGACTCTGGACAGAGGTTCTGGGGTTTCAGCGAGTTGTGGTACAAGGCTGGAAATAGTCCGTATGTGATGTTGTAGTGTGCGGTGTAGGTGTTGTATGAGTTGTCTTAGGCAGAATTTTTGTATGTAACGAAGTGATCGTTTGAGGCCTGGTGATTTGAAGCATGTTGGTAGGTGCAAATTTTTGATAGTTTTGGGGATGATGTTGTTATTCAGGCATCGTTTTAGGAAGTTTATTTGGCAGCCGGCTTTGGCGCGCTTTTCAGATAGCTGGAAGAGTTTCTTTACATCATCCCCAAAACTATCAAAAATTTGCACCTACCAACATAAGAATAAAAGAACACCTCAATACTAACGCTTCCTCATTTAAGAAACACCTAGTTAAATGCAAAAACGCCGACAAAACCATAACAGTTAGGATAGAAACTGAGGAAAGAAACCTCGGCAATCTTAGAATTAAGGAAGCACTAATTATAGATAAAACACAACCACCAATCAATAATAGACTAGAACTCAACACCCAATTTATAACCTGATAGGGCTCCTAGCCCCATATTTACACACCCCACACACACACACGCTTACACCTCCACTTATTCTCTCTCACACATACACACACAAAACCAGTTCTAACACCAGATAACACCTATCCCCCACATTTACGAATAGACTTATCTTCTCACACTCACACACACACACTCACATACTTACACCTTCATGCATTCTCCCACACACTTAAACAGGCATGTATATAAAAAAAATTAAAAAAACCCTAAACAAACCCCTTTTAAAGGGAGACTACTCTTTATCCATCTAATTTTAACTCTTTGACATTAGAGATAGAACAGATACTCTATACTATTTCCTGTCAGCATGGCTTGGCAAGATATTTAGAAGGCTGGTTTGAGACCTTTATTTCCCTCTGAAGAAGAGATATTATCTCAAAAATTAAAGACATTTAAATAAATCTAAGGTAAAAGACGATTTGTCAACAATATCTTTTGCAATTGCATTCTTTTTTCTATGTCCATGCCTGCATTGTTTTGGCTTTATTATACATATTCAAACGTTTATATATATATATATATATATATACAGTATATATATATATACACACCTATGTATACATTTATGTAAACAACGTACATACGTATGTGAAAACGGTAATCAGCTATTTAAAGAAATAAAGTAAAACAACTGTTACAATTACTTGGCCCGCGATGTAGTGAATATATATATATCAAAAGTGACACAGAGGAGACTGAGGTTGGCTGGACATGCTCACCGACATCCAGAGTTGACATTGCACTCAGTGCTCCTTTGGGAGCCCCTACATGGACACACTAGAAGAGGAAGACCAAGGTTAACATATGTTGATGCCCTAAGGACAGACACTGGTCTGTTGGAGATGCAGGATATGGCAGCGATAATGAGGGACAGAGACCGCTGGAGAGAACTCGTCCATGGATCTCGGGAATTTTACCCGCCTTAGATATATATATATATATATATATATATATATATATATATATATATATATATATATATATATATATATATAGTTATGTAATAACATAAGACCATTATTTCATGAAATAATGGTCTTATGTTGTTTTTTACATAACTAAATAGAGCACGCTCCTTTACCTTTCCTACGGAAACACTTAATATATATAGATGTATGTACATGTAGTTTTGTGGGTGTCTTCGGTAGTTTCCGAGTTTTAAGCGGACACGCAGAATCAAGAACTTAAATTTATATATATACTAGCTAAACTACCCGTCCTTTGGATGGTTCATGTAGCTTTCGATGTAGCTCATTAAACTAAACAAAGTAAATTTGAATACATAGAAGAAAAACGTACTTTATGTAAACATGAAAACCTTAGGCACTATTCCAGCGAAATGATATTATTATCTTTGTTTCAAGTAGAAGGCTATAAATTGCTGGTTGTGAAATATACGATATGATATTGTTATTATCTTTGTTTCAAGTAGAAAGAGTAAATTAAAACCCGACTGAGGCTAATTACGAAAGATAACTCTTGATTAGGAAAGATAACTCTTGTGTTACTTAATCACGAAAATCCACACAAATAACCGAAACTTTTTTAATGTCTCCAAAGGCCCCAATATCGATTTTTGAAAGCCTTTGTAGATCATGTACAGGTGTTGTGCAAGGAGAAGCTCTGTAAAAAATTTCAAGAAATCGGTTTAGAATATATGCGCCCTCATTAAAAAAGCTCGACACACATATCCACAGAAATTTTCAGATTTATATATATATACAGACTAGCTGAGCTACCCGGTGATACCCGGGTATTTTATGAAAGCTACAATATATTTGGCACACATTACAAAATATATGACCATTCAAATATGATTGCTGAATTTTAACCAAAGTAGGAATTATAGCAGAATATTTATTGCCGTTTGGTCAAAGTAAATCATCTAGATAAAAATATTAGTTTTTTCCAGTGGTGATTTTTTGAATACTGCTCCCTATTACAGTCAGCACATATAATGCTTTACTCATAGATGAATCATTAGCTATGTTGTCAGTGAAAAGGGCATGACCAAAAAAATACATTTAGATTTTTTTCATTTATCCTTTTCTTTTTTTTTTTTGCTCAATCTGAACCTCTGAAATTCAAACAACATGTAAAGACTATTTTAAAAACCATAAATAAAATAAGAAAATAAATTTAGCATTGGTTTATGATTGAATGAAGCATTTACTTACTCATTTCTGTAATTCAGGGAAAGTGTATTTAAATTTGTACACTGTAGCTTTCACCAATCTTTGCCTCTATGGCAGAAGGATCTTGTTTGAGGGAGATGTGTTTTCTATTTCTATTAGCTATACCAACAGTTATAGTGTCTCACATGACATACATAGATACATACACACACATGTATGTGTGTAAGACAGTTGTTTGTGATTTGAAATGTATTTTGTTAATATTTATAGTAGATCGAGTTATCACATAGAACCATTCCTTTTTGCTTCATACATATAAACATACCTGAGAAAGTAAGGTGGGATTTGAAGGAAATTTGGCTGTTATTTCTACCTAACAAAGTCCTCACTTATACTACTTTATATAGCAGAGGTACCCGGGAATGCCTGCATATTCTTCCAAAGTTACACCATGCTGTAAATGTGTGGCTTCAGAATTCCTTGCAAACTGCATGACTAAGGAATTAGTATCTGTATGTATTGTCATTGAATGAGGAATTACGACATTGCTCATTCCAAAGCCTCTGGTGCCACAATGAAGAGACAATCAGGGTTCCCAACCCTTGTTGACCATGCGAAAAGACAGGATCTGCCAGATTCAAGCCAACGACTTTCAATGATTGCCCTTGAGATTTATTAATGGTCATGGCAACACTAAGCCTGATCGGAAATTGATCTTTGAAATTAAAATGGCAAATCAGTTGGCTTCAGAGGTATTCTGGGAATGAAACAATTGTCACCAGCAAATTTTTCCTGACATGACTGCAACTTCTAGAACATTGAACATAATATTTTTGATGATTAGTCTTATGCCATTACAAAGTTTTGGAGGATCCAGATTACGAAGTAGCATAACCGATGCTCCAAGCTTCAGTATCAGGCTGTGTGGAAGAATTCCCGCTTGTTCAAGACTTTTCAAAAATTTAGTTGGATAGTTTACAACCTGGTCTTGAGAAGTGATTGTGTCAACTAATTTGTAGCATATTTTCTCTCCCGGTAACATCTCCAGCAGCCTTCTGTTGATTTCTTTCACAGCAACATTTTTTGGTGCTAATATTGCTCGTCACAGAGCCATTTCGGATCACATTGCTTGGTCTGAATCTTTGGAAACACTGGCAATCAGTTCTTGTTCTGTGTCAATGATGTTGCCAAATGACAACTGAATATGGTCATTGGAGTCCTTTTCAAGAAGTCCATTTCCCAATTTAAGTAGTTGGATGGCAAACTCACTGACACCTTCGTCACCAGTTAAGTGCATTCGCATGTTGGTTGTAAGGCTCAGCAGCTGAAAGTGGGGTCAAACATAGAATGTTTTCAGACAGGCATTGACCTGATCAGCTCGAGTCCCTCGAAGAATTACAGACAGAGTTTGTCTGAAATCACCAGCAAGAACCATTGTCACTCCACCCATTATGCAACTATTTTCTCTCAGATCCCTTATCGTCCGGTCCAAAGCTTCAATTGCTCCTTTATGGCTCATAGTAGCTTCATCCCAAATTATCATCTTGCATGTTTGCAGAAGCTTGCCCTTGGGTGAGTTCTTTTTGATGTTGCAAAAAGATTGTTCATGCCGTGTGAGATCTATGGGCAGCTTAAACATGGAGTGTGCAGTTTTTCCTCTATCCAGAAGTGTTACTGCAATGCCACTTGAAGCTACAGCAAGGGCAGTATGCTGTTTTTGGCGAACTTTTTCAAGCAGGAGGTTTATGAGGAATGTCTTGCCTGTGCCAGCAGGAGCATCGATGAAGAAAAGTCCTCCTCTGTCATTTTGAATGTTTTCGATGATGTTGTGGTAGGCGTATTTCTGGTCATCCATCAATCGAGGTTCATTTTCATCCACAAACTTACGCAATGCTTGAATATCGTAGTTTGTCTCCTGAAAAATGTCTCGTGCTTCCTCTATTTCTTCATCTGGCTCTGGCATTCCGCAGTTAGCTAATGTGCTATTCATTGCCTGAACTCGATGGGACAGGTCACAGAGAGCTTGATTGTAAATCATGGGGGTATATTCCATATACATATTGCCATGATGTCTTCGGGCTAGGTGTAGATAGTCGTCCGACATATTGTTTTTGTACTCCTGCCAGAGTAGATGAGCTTCATCAATTCCACATGCTGTGAGCATAATAGCAAATAATTGTCTTATTTGACTGGCTACTTGAATGATTACTGCTTCTAGGCACTTCTTCCAGTGTTCATTGTCATGCAGGTGTTCATGCTGTTTACATGCTTCTTCGTATGTTGCACACTCCCTTCCTCTGAAGCATCTAAGATCCTCAAATGTCGTTGGTCCTCGAACAGTATGCAGAAGTAGCCATAAATAAAAACATTCTCTGTTGTTGGGATAGACATTTTAAACACGGCCAATAGCATCACTTGACTTGATTTCATGACCTTCCACTAAATGACTCTGCTTCCTTCTATTCCAGGTCTTGCAATTGTCCAGGTGTAGTATGTTGGGACTTCAGCATATTGGAGGGATTGAGCAAATTCATCATTCTGGCAGAGTTTAAAGAAAGCAGTTAGTGTAGTGTCATGTGATGCTTGTGCCAACTGATGAGTAGTGATCTCAGTGAAGTACACTCTCTGTCCATTTTCCAGATGGACTGCGAGGTTGACCACTGTTAGGTGGCATTCGTGGATATCAAATCCAAAGATTCGCCAGATAGCTTCATTGCTGGAGATGTATCGACCTGTTTGATACCGTTTGACCTCATCCAGCCCACCATCATTGAGTTCTTTGTCAGTAATAAAGGTAGCCATGTCACTGCTCTTGTTGATATATTTTGTGATATATAGGATTGCCTTGACGGAGCTGCAATACTCAACATTGATATGAGCTTTTAAAAGTTTACACACCAATTTGTTGTGTGGGATGACCCACTGATTGTTTATGGTCAGCTCCTCTCCTCGAACTGTTAGGCTTGCCGTATTGCCTCCATCTTCTGGTCTATGCCTACGATAAAGGGGGATCCAATATTGTCAGTCCGAGTTTCCCGAATAAAAGCTCTAGGATAATCGTTGCTGCATTTTTGATCTTTCATGCAGGGAGAGGCTGGATTGATGACTCCACATGGACCATGAATGAATTTGGACTTGATGGTTTCAAAGAGCTCTGGATCACCACCTTTATCAGGCAACTCTGCTGAAATGATCTTATCAACATCATCTGATCTTATCTTCTCCTTGCACCAGATTACTGTGTGAGAGTGAGGAAGACCTCTCTTCTGCCACTCAATAGTGGTCATCCAAGCACTAAGCTCACCAAAGATTCTTCCTTTTTTTTTTTTGCTTTTCATGGAAAATCCGAGCAATGAGGTCATGACGATCCTTTGGTTTTTTTATTTTGAAATAATTCATTTGATATTTCTGACCAGTTTGAATTGCATGTAAATGTAAGGAAGAGATCTGGCCGACCAAATTTTCTGACAGGCCATTGCATCTTGCGTACGTTCATGCATGTAACGTGGTCCTCCCGTGAAGCTTGATGGTAGTATGACTGGCTGGCCAATATTTCTTGGGTCAACATCAGAATTGATGGCATCTCTAAGGTGGATGTAGTTATCTGCCCTCAACTTAGTTTGATTCCTTCACAGAAAACCCAATCTTTCTGTTTCAATTTTGGCATACATGTCCATCATCAACTGGCTGGTTACATCTTTGAATCGCAGAACTTGGTTGAAGTGGTCACGTACCATGTAATGATACGCATAGAATTCTTTGCAGCTGATTGATCAGCCAGTCTCTTGTTCCGTTCCTGGGCTGATCTGCCGTAGCTGAAAATGATATCCATCTTGACCATTCCAAAAGATGAGCGGATATTGGAGTGAATCATAGGCTCTATGAGTTTCACAAATTCGATCCAAATGTCCACTTCGTTTTTGCAAAACATTGTCATGTCGTTCATGCTGTTCATCAACCATTATGATTGCAACTTCATCAGTGACATTGAATCTGCATTCATGTCCTGAAGCTGGGCGTTTGTCTGCCTTAATGATGATTTTACGATCTCTGGTGTTGTTTATATGCTCCAGTGTATATTTAAATACACTGACGTACATGTGATGTTGGTGAAGCATTTCTTGTAACTTTATGACTATGTAGAACTGCAATCACCCATGGACATTGGTACATCTTTGTTGTGCCTGTGTTTCATTTCCATCCATGAAGTAAACCTGTACAAATTTCTGAGGTTCCTGTGAATGTGGCAGAAGGCCACCCATTAAGTGGTAACACTGTCCCTGAATTTTATAAGTTGTACAGAATCTAAAGTCAGCCACATTCCTGTCAGCCCCAAAAGATGTCATTTGAAAGGCAGAATTATATTTTATGATGTATTTATTGAAGTGTCGTGCTTCTGGTGTATGCTGAAGGAGCAGATTCTTCAGAAATTCAGGAGGTTCTTGTATTGTTTTAAGGCTCACTTTGCCTTTTGAGCAGCATATACTTGCTGCCAACTCTGCTAGTATATATATAAACGCGGACACACGTTAGGTAAAGAATCCCTCCAATCACCCTCCCTCTCTCTTGTCTCTTTACTTTTTTTCCTCTCTCCCATCTTTTCTCTTTTCTTATTGTCTTTTTCTCCCCATCCGCCTCACTCCCTTTCTCTTTCTCATCTCCTCGCTTTCTTTCTCTCTCTCATCCTCTACAGAATAGCAAACAAAAAATAAATAAAAGATAAATAACATTGGAAGAGTTAAGAAGTGTGTAAAAATAATAAATAAATAAAAGTTAATGAACGCTTGCTACTTTCCCTTTCTCTGTCTTATCCCATTACTCTCTCTCTTTTTTCTCTCTCACATCCCCCCCCCCTCTCACTACGGAATAGAGAACAAAAAATAAAGAAAAGATAAATAACGTTAAGGAAGCGGGAGAGTTAAAAAGTGTGTAAAAATAATAAATAAATAAAAGTTAAGAACGCTGGTTACTTTCCCTCTCTCTCCTTTATCATCTTTCTCTCCCATCTCCTTACTCTCTTTCTTTTTCTCTCACATCCCCTTACTCTCCCATCTCCCACTCTCTCTCTCATCCCTTACTCTCTTTCTTTCTCTCTCACATCCCCGTACTCTCTCTCTCCCATCCACTCACTCTCTCTCTTTTTCTCTCATCCCCTTACTCTCTCTCCCATCCACTCACTCTTTCTCTTTCTCTCTCATCCCTTACTCGCTCTATTTCTCTCTCCCATCCCTCATTCTCTTATCTATAGACTGGCGACCATAAAAAAACAAAATGGATAATCTCTTTTGATATTCATTAAAAAATAAGATAAATTGAATTTAAATGAATTCCTTGCTTTGCAAAGTAAAAACTCTTTCGACCGTTACCTGTCTGAGTGTATAGTGAATATGTACATGTAATTCTGAGGAGTTTGGTCCGGTAGTTACATGTACATATTCACTATACACTCAGACAGGTAATCTCTATCTATATCTATCTCTCTATATTTTCTCTCTCTCTCTCTCTCCTCTCTTCTCTCTCTCTCTATCTATCTCCCTCTGTGTTTTTTTTCCTCTCTCTATATATCTCTCTCTGTTTCTTTACATGAATTTCTTCTCTCTATCTATCTCTCTATATCTATCTCTCTCTATTTAGTTGCATGCATTTCTTCTTTTTCTTCGTTTTTCTTTCTTTCTTTTTATAACTGTCCCTAATATTTTTTCACTACCAAATCAACTTTTCAAATAGAAGTCGAAGTTGAAAGGTATGTCGAATCTATCTATTTATAAGACTGTTTATATTGTATTTTGTCTGAAGAAGGCATAACATATTTTTAATATGATATCCCTGAAATATATATAATGAAATAAATATGGTTTTATAAATATAGTTTCCATTTATTTAATATCGTATATATATATAAATATATATATATATATATATATATATATGTAATAAAAGGACGATTTGTTATGTCTTCATTACGTTTATTGAGTAGTGACACAACAAACAGAGGTACAAAAAGTTTCACGCTTTATATTGGAAAGAGCAAAGGAAGTTCAACATGTCTGGCTTAAGCCCTTCTTCGGGAGTACAAATAGAGACGGGGTGAGCTTGACTGGCTAGTATTAATTAGAGATA
This sequence comes from Eledone cirrhosa, assembly GCA_964016885.1. Taxonomy (NCBI): domain Eukaryota; kingdom Metazoa; phylum Mollusca; class Cephalopoda; order Octopoda; family Eledonidae; genus Eledone; species Eledone cirrhosa. Next base: position 415,041,021 of record OZ024740.1, read on the forward strand.
AGGGCGGTGGATTGGCAGTATCGGTAGAGGGTCGGACGCCATGCTTTGCAGCATAGTTACGTCCCTTTACGGACTGAGTTCAAATCCCGCCGAGGTTAACTTTGCCTTCCATCCTTACGGGGTCGATAAAATAAAGTACCAGTCACGCAGTGGGGTCGATTTAAATCGACTTTCCCCTCCCCCCAAAATTGCTGGCCTTGTGCCTAAATAAGAAACCATTATTTAGAGATAACACAAAACTTAAAAATAAAGGTGTATGCATACCTATATATACAGTATGTTTATCTAAACTATAATAAAGGAAGCTCTGCGGGACTGCATGCGGTTTATTTCTTTTAATCCAGTTAGTAAAATAAGTTGAATTACTTTGAATAAATAATTGTTTCTACGTTAGGAACAAGGCCAGCAATTACCCAGTGTATTACTGGTACTTTATTTTATCGACCCCGTAAGGATGAAAGGCAAAGTTAACCTCGGCGGGATTTGAACTCAGAATGGCAAGGGCCGTAACTCTATGCGTCAAAGCATGACGTCCGACCCTCTACCCATACTGCCAATCCACCTTACTTTGAATAAATAATTGTTTCTACTTTTGGCACAAGGCCAGCAATTATCCCAGTACATTACTGGTACTTTATTTTATCGACCCCGTAAGGATGAAAGGCAAAGTAAACCTCGGCGGGAATTACTTTGAATAAATAATGAATGAATATTACATAATTTATGTACTCAGTTTCGTAAACATAAATAATTTCGTAAAAATAAATAATTTAAAATTGACTTCTTTTCAAAGTTGCACTACCGGTATATCGTCGCCACCACCACCACTTCAACTACCATATATATAGAAAGAGAGAGTGTGCGATGAGAGAGATAGTGAGATTATGATTTTCTACATGCTGAAGCGTATGAGTGTGCACATACATACATATATATGTATGAGTATATAACTATTATGAGTATATAACTATAATCGCGCAAACACAAACTTATAAAAATACACCCTCACGGACATAATCCACACAAATACACATACATTCACACATACTTTCACACAAACATACATTTACACAAACACTCACATAGTCATGATAGCGGCGTTCGATGAATTGGAGTTGGTAGGGTAAAACAAGTATAACGTTTTATTTATTTATTAACTCTTTTTTTTTAAACTCATTTAATGTAATGGTTACAGAAGGAAAACACTAACAAATGTAATATATACAAAGGAATGGGAAAGGAAAAAATACACAAGCAGATAATACACACATCTTAGGCCACAGAAGAATATGCAGGCGAAGGAGTGGGAAAGAGCCACTACCAGAGCAAAAGATAGTAATATAGCGAGGAGCACTGGGAAACCTCTCTAATAATTTTTGAGGCAGGCCAACACGCTCGCAGCGTTATCTGAGGTGGTGGCGAGGCTGAAGTGCTGGAACAACCAAGTGCCCTCACGAGCATCACCACTTACCTCTGTTTGGCAAGCCGCCACTGAAGATAAGAATCTCGTTGTCAGTAGCCCGACTTCCCCAAACGTCTCAAACGCCACAGGCTGGATAATGTAGTTAGCTGACAGAAGACGGTATTTTAGGATGTTGTTCCGTTCAGCTGCGGATGCTGTACCTCTCGCCCTTACCGCTGCATCCAGAATGTGGGAAGAAGCAAAAGAGTCACTAACTGTGACGTCCCAGGTAAGGCACCTGCCTCTTGACCAGGAGCACAGAGTAAGACCGTCAAGTCTTTTCCCATCAATTCAGGACAACCCAGACGGTTCCAAAATCGAGGGGATGTTTTCCCAGGCCAAAGCTCTTGAGTGGTTATAGGACAGTGTGTGTATGTGCGCGCGCGTGAGTTTGTCGGCGTTCTTAAATTAGAGACGTGCGTGTGTGTATGTTTTTAAGTTAGACATATATATGTGTGTATCCTTTTCCTTCCTTTTACACACACATACATTCACACAAACACACATACACATTGCATGATGGACGGTGGACAGAAGTCCCTCAAATTTATATACATATGAATGGAGTTCTCTTGGAACCGTGGTGGAATGCAGGAGGCTGAATTAAGTGCAAGAATTGCAAAAGCTGATGCAGTAATGCGCCAACCTCAGCATTCAGCAATCAGATGGAGGTGTGTGTGTGTGTGTGGAGGGGGGGGGGGCAAAAGCCAAACTCGCTGTCTTCCTGGTATTCCTGCCAACTCTTACCGAGGATCATGAATCTTTAGTAATGACTAACAGAATACAATTGCAAATAAGTGTCAGAAATGGGATTCCTCCGAAGGGTCTTTGGAATAACGTTACTCGATAAAGTGCATAACTCAGAGACCAGAGAGTCACTCCTGGTAGAGCCACTACTTCTCCGAATTGAGAGATCACAACTCCGATATTATGAACATGTGGTTAGAATGTCACAGTAAAGAATCGCTGGACACATAAATAATTATTGTGGGTAAAGTAGTGGGTAAAATGATTACTGTGGGCAAAATGATATTTGTGGGTAAAATTTTGGGTAAAATAATTATTGTGGGTAAAATGATTATTGTGGGTAAAGTTGTGGGTAAAATAATTATTGTGGGTAAAGTGGTTGGTAAAATAATTTTTGTGGGTAAAATGGTAGGTGAAATAATTATTGTGGGTAAAATGATTATTGTGGGTAAAATGGTTGGTAAAATAATTTTTGTGGGTAAAATGGTAGGTAAAATGGTAGGTAAAATAATTATTGTGGGTAAAATGATTATTGTGGGTAAAGTGGTTGGTAAAATAATTTTTGTGGGTAAAATGGTAGGTAAAATAATTATTGTGGGTAAAACGATTATTGTGGGTAAAATTCTGGGTAAAATAATTATTGTGAGTAAAATTTTGGTTAAAATAATTATTGTGGGTAAAGTGGTGGGTAAAATAATTATTGTGGGTAAAGTGGTTGGTAAAATAATTTTTGTGGGTAAAATGGTAGGTGAAATAATTATTGTGGGTAAAATGATTATTGTGGGTAAAGTGGTTGGTAAAATAATTTTTGTGGGTAAAATGGTAGGTGAAATAATTATTGTGGGTAAAATGATTATTGTGGGTAAAGTGGTGGGTAAAATAATTTTTGTGAGTAAAATTTTGGGTAAAATAATTATGGTGGGTAAAATGATTATTGTGGGTTAAGTGGTGGGTAATATAATTATTGTGAGTAAAATGGTAGGTAAAATAATTATGGTGGGTAAAATGATTAATGTGGGTAAAGTTGTGGGTAAAATAATAATGGGTAAACTTGTGGGTAAAATAATTGTTTCTACTTTTGGCCAGCATTACTGGTACTTTATTTTATCGACCCCGTAAGGATGAAAGGCAAAGTCAACCTCGGTGGGATTTGAACTCAGATCGTAAAGGGACGTAACTATGCTGGAAAGCATAGCGTCCGACCCTCTACCGATTAATGATAGTGGGTAATGGTAGGTAAAATGGTGGGTGAAATCAAGAAAGGGAGAAAGAGGGTAGGAAGTGGAGTAAAGGCGGGTAGTGAAAGAATGGGTTGGAAGAGGCAGAAGTGGAAGAAGGGAGGAAAAACATCAAGGGAAGGAAGGATTGAAAAGAGAGGGAAGACAGCAGGTTAAAGAAATAGAGAAAGAGAGGTTAAAAAATGGGGAAAAGTAGGGAATAGGGGTAAAAAGGGATACGAAGTGTGAAATGTGGGAAAGAGACGGAAAAGGATGTAATGAGGGAGAGTCAACACTACGAGGTCAACCACAAGACAATGAGGTCACGTAAAGTGATATGTGTTTCTTTCACAAGAAATTTGAAGCAAAAGATATCAAGTAACCATATAACTTCAATAGCTCTTCACCACTCTAGGACCAACCACCAATAAACACCCTGGTGGTCAACAAACATGATCAACTGTCCTGTATGTCTATGATCAGATCTCCAGTCAGATTCTGAGCCTCTGTGGAGGGAGAGAGTACGGTATCTGTAAGCTTTGATTGTAGAATCATTGGCAGCTGCCACTCACTCCCCTCTCTATAACTGAGATCGTTTGCAGATGCCGGGATGAGTCAGTGTCATCCGGGCATCTGCAAACGACCCCAGTTATAGAGAGGGGGAGTCAGTGGCAGCTGCCAATGATTCTACAATCAAAACTTACAGATAACATACTCTCTCCCGCCACAGAGGCTCACAGTAATATACATGGACATTCACCGTCGCTGATGCCCATCAGTCTATCATTGGAGCAGACTTCCTTCGGGCTCACTCACTGCTGGTCGATAACCGGGGGAGACGACTCGTCAATAGCAGTAAGTATGCCTCTGTTTCTCTGGCAACATCTGCACATGTGACTTTTCATATATCAAACGTCTCTGAGACCAAGAATGAGTTCTCGGAATTCCTTTTGAACTACCTGAAACTCATTATCATGACATCTCCCAATTCACAACTCACCACAAAGTAAAGCACTACATTCCAACAACCAGTTCTCCAGTACACAACCGTGTATGTCGCCTACTACCAGACAATATGGAAGCTTTGGGCATCGTTCATCGATCAAACCGTCCCTGGTCTTCACCTCTACACGAAGCGCCAAAACCCAATAGAGCTTGTCGACCCAGCAGGGATCATCGCCGTCTTAACAAAAGTACTTCACCCTACTGCTACTCCATTCTGCATATTCAAGGCTTCTCGGTTCAGTTAGCAGGGTGCTCGATTTTCTCAAAAATCTACCTCAACCGAGGTTATCATCAATTACCTGTACTAGATAACATGTAAATACAATTTAATACAAAAAGAAAAAAGAAAATTTAGATTGAGAAGAATGAATGTAAAATAAGAAAATATAAAAAAAAAACGGAAAAAGAAAGATATAGCAAGGGCTCTAGTGTATATAATAAACATACATTTAGTATCACTTTAAGTATTTTAATCTGTTTCGATCTGTGGTCATATCACAGTATCAGTATCGGAATTCATATACACATTCAAACTTGCTCCTGATATATCTGTCAAAATATATCAGTAGAAACAAGGTCACAGTTTTAAATTAATTAAATTATATAGATTACAGCAGGACCCGGCGTGGCACGGGTAGGAAACGTGAAATAGCAACACGCATATGCAAAGATTGAGCAATGTAGCTGTGTACTTTTTGAATTCCCTTATTCTCAGGGAATGATTGTTCATCTACTGGAAACGTAGAACACCAGCAGGCCGAATCCAGTAGTAGCAGTGTCAGTGGGCTGATTGCGGAAATCCTGTATGCGAAAGAAGTAAGTGTTGTGGGGTGATGTATGTCGTAGAATTCATATACACATTCATACTTGCTCCTAATATATATGTCAAAATATATCGGTAGAAACAAGGTCACAGTTTTAAATCAAGTAAATTATATTGATTATTTAGAAGCTCCTTTCCAGGGTGGCGAAGTTGATTAACATTTTAGCCTATAAGTTGATATCTATGAGAAAAACGGAAGTCTCAATATTGTTACCCCGCTTGCTAGAAATAGCCATCAAATTTCTCAAATCACACAGTCATTAAAAAGGGGTGGAGGCATATCGGAGGATACAGTTTGAGGTTGACTATGTTAAAAAATGGAATACCTATCGCTAGAATGTTTTTGATCTTAGGTCTGCACGACGAGAGATGATGTGGAGATAAACAACAACCTGGTCGGGCAAATAACTCTATATATGGTTCTGGGTAAGACGGTTTGCGTCATGAATTGGATGGTGTGGTGCTACATTGAACATTCTAGTAAAGATCACCAATAATTCTGTTATTTCACAAACAATATTTTGTTTCATTAATGCATTGGTGGATTGGTAGTATCGGTAGAGGGTCGGACGCCATGCTTTCTAGCATAGTTACGTCCCTTTACGATCTGAGTTCAAATCCCGCCGAGGTTGACTTTGCCTTTCATCCTTACGGGGTCGATAAAATAAAGTACCAGTGAGGCACTGGGTAGTTGCTGGCCTTGTGCCTAAAGTAGAAACAATTAATGCAAGGGAGATAACTTTAAATTAAACATTATAAAATGGAATTACGTCCCTTATAGGAGAATACGTTTTACTTTTGCGAGGAATTAGACTTTGTCTTTGGCTTTTAGTAAATCAGGGAGTTAGCATTTAAATTGAACAAAAATTGATTCTCAGCAACAGTTTATGGAAATAACATTTTGTATACGTATTCTGCAAAGCAAATATAAAAATATGCATCTTGAAATCCCTCTTACTCCATATCTTACTCAAATTCTATTTTATTTGTTCTGTCAAGTATCTGTTTAACATTTTAGTAGCTTTCCTTCATTTGTACCATGTCTGCAACAAGTAGTGGATATAGGTTTTATTTGTGTTGTTTAGTTACAAAGATCTTATAGCTTCTTAGTAACTCAAAGAATATGTTATATAATAATACTTTTACGAGTAATATCAAATTACATTGGTGGTGGTTGTGATTTTGCTATTTTTGCTATGTTATCGCCACGAAGAACGGGTGTTATAAAATATAGTATGTCTAACTATTGATAGACTTGTCTTCTTTTAACTTTTCTGTGCTGTGTAGCATCAAGCATGCAGAAATAGTAGCTGCCATGATGATTCTTCAGCTCTTTCCATATTTTGGGAAGAGCAAATGACATGGCCATTTTTGCCCCTCTTAACCATTATCCTAATGTAGATCAACAGCTTCCACGTGATACAGGATAGGTTCGAGGTTTGTCTTGGTCACCAATAAGAATTTCAATGTTATCCAGAATATGGCACCTTTCACAATTGTATGTGATATCTGCTTGGTTCCAACTACAACAAAATCACAGTAAACACGATAGGATGTTCCATTCTTTATTTGTCATATTCTAGACATTATGACCTACAACACTTGAAGAGAATCTGAAGTATAAAATATGATTTTAGATATGTAAATGAAAGGGTTATTTACTACAGTGTAACTTTACAAAAATAAAAATCAGAATTATAAATGTAACTCTGTAACAGCTGGCGATGGGACAAATTTTATATCATTTTTAGAATCAGTGCCTTCAATTTAGTAATAAACAGTGAAACAATCTTGATAAACATTTCTTTGCAAAATCCCTTATTTAGTATTGTTCCTGTAAGATATTTTAAGTGTTGGTTTTCTTGAGTTCTTATCTACGCTATTTTTACATATTGAGCGAGATCATCTTTAAAATGATACAATGTTATCTCTTCCTAACTACCGGTTTAGACTGTGAAATGTTAACTTCAGAACATTTTTCTGGGGTTGAAACCTTTTTTCCATAACTTTTCAACGAATTTAGCAAATCAAACAAGATCTTCTGTATCTAAAGGTTTCAATGTCCTGAACTCTTGGGTTACAGCTACAAAAACTAAAATGAACAAAAGTAAGCCAAAGACATTCCACGTGAGAGCCAACTTGTATATCAAAACCCACTATGAACATGCTTTCTAAGACACAATTTTAATATTTAGTTTATATATCTGTAATTTCCATAATTCCCACTCCCCATTTCTCGTTTGTAGCATTGCCTGATGATTTCAGTGTTTTAGGTGCTGACCTTAATTGAGCCTGTTTTGTTTTACCTTTTTACTGAAGTAATTTTACTGAAGTTATTGTTTAGCTTCAAGTCAACTTTGCTTGAGCAGACCTATTATTAAAAGACATTCCGGTCATGAGCATCCCATCATTTTTTGGAGATTTGTTTCAACACTGAATATTTAATTCAATGACTATGTGCATCTGGTTCAAACGAATTCGTGTATTTGATTTAGCATAAGTGTATCATATTGCTGTGTATCATAGGAGGCAACTAACAGAGTTGGTGCTGAGAGAGGCATCCAGCCATAAAAACATTGCCACCAAAAGGACCCCATAATGAATAGGATTATATATAGGCAGGCTACAGTCCAAAGATCACTCTCTCTCTAATCAAAGCTCAAAATAGGGAAGCTGGTTGAAGCAAGAGAGGAGTTTTGTCCATTTATGATGACCAAGTTCCTGATATCCCTTGTGGAGACTGGTATATGAAGTTTGAGATATGGGATATCAGGACAATAGCAAGGAGATTATGGAAAGAGTGGGGGGGGGGGGGGGGTACTGATCTGAAGAAGTGTAGACATACGTAATATGCAAGAGATGGAAAGAAAAGTAGACAGACGCTACAGGTGCGTAGTTTGGTTCCCTCAGGTGTCTCTGTTCACGTTTTTCATCTCCATGGGTAATTTACCCGAATTATTTGATTATTATATAGTTAATAATTGAATTGTGGCAGCTTTTCACGATAAAAGCAAATAAATTTCAAATTTTCAAACTTGTCCAATTTCTCCGAAAATTATCATAAACTTATAAAAATTACCCGTCACGCTCTCCGGCAGGTTTGAGGTCGTACCTTTGGCAGTGGAGACTTCTGGTGTGAGTCTAGCGAGTTGGAATGGCTTTTCCAGCGCGTCTCCCTTGCCGTCCTCCGGGGAAACGCCTTCTCCATTCTGTCTGACGGGGCTGTGGGGAGGCCACCAATATGATTAACTGACTTGTCATTTTATCAGTCAACTGTTGCTGTCGTTAACAACTGTATATCTATCATTAATCCTTCCTTTTCTCTCTGTACAGCGACCTTTCAACTAGTCTATTGCCTTCTAGCGGCACGCCAACACATTTATATTGCTGTTATAATAACGTTGGTTAGAGAATAGATCACTAAATATCACTATCACAGTCTCTCTTGCTATTTCTACCATGCTGCTGAGGGGGGGGGGGGGGTCGTATGGTGTTATAACATGTAACAGGATTGGACGAAGTGGGAACCGTGTAGTAGAAAATGTAGGTTTAATAGTTTCTAGTGTGGTCAAAGGAAGCAGTGTCAAAAACTAGGCTTGTCATTTTTCAAAACTGTAAGTTGAAATTATTTTCTTTGGGAGAATGGGACACATAACTGGAAGGGATGCACATTGTAGAGCTAGTCTAATGCGCTTAATATACAGGCGCTGGACCTCTGTGGTGTGTGGTCTATCACTACCACAATGATATATGCGTGGATAATCTTGGAGAATGCTCTCCGACGTGCAGAAACCCAGGAGCTTGCCACCTTATGGTTCTAGCGGATAGAATAGGGAATAGGTTACCCTAGAAGGTAGTGAGAAAGACGCGTTGAAATAGCCATTCCAACTAATGAGGTTCACTCTTGCAGGAGACCAACTCCATCCTGTCAAATGAGTAAGCAGGTTGTTCAGGGACTCAGAATAGCAGAAATCTCCACCACTATAGTTTCAAAGGTGCATGTATAGTACATAGAATAATGTATAAATGTCAGGAAAGCGAACAGTGAATGAGACATGATATACACACGGACACACACACACATGCGTGCGTGTGTATGGAGGGGGAATATCAGGTGTAGTGTTGGCAAATTTCGGGAAACATGGACATTTTGAAGGTGCAGTGTACGGACAGCTAACGACTGATGCAGCTAGTTTGTTCCTTGCTTCTGCAACTCTGAGCGTGAAAAAATGATGAATGAGATGATATATATTTGCACGTGCTAGTAATGGGAATTTTAGTGAAATTATTCTAATGTTAAATCTACTGGTATGAAAATGCAGACTAAAATAGCTATGATGATATTGGTGAAAATAGCCATGCCAGACTCCGTCAAATTCTCTTTATTCTGCTTAATGCAAATACATGAGTGTCACTGATGGATTGTTACTTGTGACAGACTATTTTTGGCTAATCAAACACAGCTGTCCAATTTCTTAATATCTCTGCTAAAAAAAGTCAACGAATATTTAACCCTTTTGCATTTAAACTGACCATATCCGGTTAGAATTCTCTCACCTCTTTCAGTTCAAACAGGCCATAACCGGCCACTCATACTGACATTAACCATTTAAACCGGCCAGAATATTCTTACCTTTTTCTGTTCCAACTTTTATCAGTGATGTTTTTAGACGGTTCACTCACTATGCCATGAAAATACTAAAGGGTTAAAGATATAGTTAAATCAGAAGTAAACCATAAATAATGATATAAAACACAAGGAGTTGTAGATATTTATTTGTTAAATTAATAGTTAATTCATATTTGAGAAATGTTATAAAATAGTGACACCACTTAGAGCCTCGTTGTGGAGCTCAGTTCACGTTTTCTCCATACGACAACTTTTACTCATTTACGTAGAGCTCCAGAAACTTCTCATAGTCAATTTTCTCTGACGTTTGGCACAAATGTATGAGCATGCTACTGACCTTTTCTGTATCAACATCCAATTTAATATCCTGGATAGCTTTGTTTAATTCTTTCATTGTGAGAAAACCGCTACCATCTTTATCAATAGAATTGAAAACCTTACGCATACCCATTTCTCTGTAAGACAAAGCAGAGAAGAAAATTGTATTATTGCATTGTTGAGAACAAAAACCAACACACACACACACTCTTTCACACACACACACTGACTCTCTTTCTCCCACTCTGTCTCCCCCCCCCACTCTCTCTCACACACAATCTCACACCTCCCCAATTACTCATTTTCCACTCTTGTTTCTCTGCCTAAGAAATCTACAGGTAATTACCAACAATAGCAACAATAGCAACATCAGCAATAATAGCAACATCAGCAATAATAGCAACATCAGCAACAATACCAACATCAGCAATAATAGCAACATCAGCAACAATAGCAACATCAGCAACAATAGCAACAATAGCAACATCAGCAATAATAGCAACATCAGCAATAATAGCAACATCAGCAACATCAGCAACAATACCAACATCAGCAATAATAGCAACATCAGCAACAATAGCAACATCAGCAATAATAGCAACATCAGCAACAATAGCAACATCAGCAACAATAGCAACATCAGCAACAATAGCAACATCAGCAATAATAGCAACATCAGCAACAATAGCAACATCAGCAACAATAGCAACATCAGCAATAATAGCAACATCAGCAATAATAGCAACATCAGCAACAATACCAACATCAGCAACAATAGCAACATCAGCAACAATACCAACATCAGCAACAATACCAACATCAGCAACAATAGCAACATCAGCAACAATACCAACATCAGCAACAATACCAACATCAGCAACAACACCAGCAACAATAGCAACATCAGCAACAATACCAACATCAGCAACAATAGCAACATCAGCAACAACACCAACATCAGCAACAACACCAACATCAGCAACATCAGCAACAATAGCAACATCAGCAACATCAGCAACATCAGCAACAATAGCAACATCAGCAACATCAGCAACAATACCAACATCAGCAATAATAGCAACATCAGCAACAATACCAACATCAGCAACAATACCAACATCAGCAACAATACCAACATCAGCAACAATACCAACATCAGCAACAATAGCAACATCAGCAACAATACCAACATCAGCAACAATAGCAACAATACCAACATCAGCAACAATAGCAACAATACCAACATCAGCAACAATACCAACATCAGCAACAATAGCATCATCAGCAACAATAGCAACAATACCAACATCAGCAACAATAATTGCAACAATACCAACATCAGCAACAATAGCAACATCAGCAACAATAGCAACAATACCAACATCAGCAACAATAGCAACAATACCAACATCAGCAACAATACCAACATCAGCAACAATAGCATCATCAGCAACAATAGCAACAATACCAACATCAGCAACAATAATTGCAACAATACCAACATCAGCAACAATAGCAACATCAGCAACAATAGCAACAATACCAACATCAGCAATAATAGCCATCCCACTCAAGCCCGACACCAGAACATTCAGGGTGGACATCCTAATTTGCAAAGATTTCGTGGCGTTTTTTACACTGTATTTTCTGAATCTTAAGGTGCACCATTAAAATATGATGGTGGGACACAGGGGCCTCGCCTTAAAAATGTGAAGGGGACAAACCAATATTTGTTGATTCTTAAAGGAGCATAAATTTCTTAAAGGAGCATAAATTGCTTATGGTGCCTTTCCTGGACCCTATCACATAAGTAAAATGTTATGCTACTTAGATTTTATATATTCAAATGAAGTTCAGATATAAAAAAAATAAGCTTAAAAAGAATTTATTATATCAAATAAACAAAAAATAGAATATAGGCGTTTGAAAAAGTGGGGCCGAGGACTTGTCCCCTGGTACCCCCCTGAAACAAGGCCCTTGGTGGGGCAGGTGGTATCACCCAGTGGCCCCTCTATATTTCCATATTAAAATAACAATTTTAAGTAATATATCTATTCGCTATCAGCAAATTACAAGTATAGTAGAAAAATACCCAAGTCCTGAAAGAATTATTGCATCCACCAACATTGTCAACTATTCATATCGATGGTACCAATTCCACATATTCTAGAAATCAGGCAAATCATAGTTTTAGAGCTCAACAAAGTCTCATTGAAGTAGCATCATAGAAATCCATTATCTTCTCATATAAACTTCCAAATATCTTGGAAAGTCATATCTTTGACATTACTCATCTATATCCTGTTTACAGTTCCCAATGCTAGCTCCGTCTACTCTTAACTACCACGTTACTTATGGAGGTACTCCGTCGGCTACGACGGCGAGTGTTCCAGTTGATCCGATCAACGGAACAGCTTGCTCGTTAAATTAACGGGAAGGTGGCTGAGGATTCCACAGACATGCGTACCCTTGACGTAGTTCTCAGGAAGATTCAGTGTAACACAGTGTGCGACAAGGCTGGTCCTTCGAACTGCAGATACAATTCATTTTGCCAGCTGAGTGGACTGAAGCAATGTGAAATAAAGTGTCTTGCTCAAGGACACAACGCACCGCCGGGAATCGAACTCACGACCTTACGATTGTGAGATGAATACCCTAACCACAACGCCATGCGTTTTCACGTTACTTATCCTTACACAAAGATACAAAATGGCTTCAACAACAACAAAATAACCTCCACACACCATCATTGATATCAATGCTGCTTTCTATTCCATTCACTCTTGTCCTCACTACACACAACACATTCAACATTGCTTTAGGAAACAGCATAATATAGAAACTAGTAAACCAACTCTCAGTTCTAAAGTCAATACTTATCTAGAATTTATAATTTCCCTAATGAAGTACCACAATAATCTTACCTTTCCACAAAACATGCAACAGCCTCATACGCAGAAGACATCACACATCCTCGCATACCAATCCTCAGACACTGCTACTTCAACTGTACATGAATCACTTAGAAACATTTCTTCAAAATAAGTGGATTAACGTGGCAGCTATCAAATACAATGTCTTCTGTCTTCTCAGCAACATAAGAACACTTCAACAACAAACATACCAAACATGTATATATGACAAATATTCTACGAGTTACATACAACACCTCTACGATATTCACAAATCACATAGTAATAAAGAAAACAAAACTATGCGAAAATATACTTAAATCATTCGTGTGTAGCAATTTTGCCCAACAGGAAGAAACAATAGTATATTTGATCTATCATGTATTGTTCTAGTCCTACCTGGTTCCAACCCAGTGCCGGATTTAGGACAAACGAGGACCTGTGCTACTTAAGTTATGAGCTCCCTTACTTGAAAAACATTTGAAAAATTCATTGTAAATTTTTTTTTGGCAGGAAGATGGCCCCTCCCCTGGCCAACGGGACCCCGTTTTTAAACACACCTAAGTACAATAGTAAACCCGGCATTGTCCCAACCCCTCCATTAAAACTAACAAAAGCCACACTTACCATCATCTCTGGTGACATGCATGACAATATTTAGAGACCATCTACTCAAATACCAAAAATGAAAAACTACCTGGACATGTGAGAGGCACAGTATATTTTACCTTCCCTGTCTCTACATATGTAATAACCACCAAAATAACCAGACACATTTACAACACCATCCCAAAACAACCACTATCTTTTGCTCACAGTCCATCGAACACAGAATCACATACATACAAAAATGAACAACAAATTTTGGGGAGGGGAAAGTCGATTAAATCGATCCCAGTGCGTGACTGGTACTTTATTTTATCAACCCTGTAAGGATGAAAAGCAAAGCTAACCTCGGCGGGATATGAACTCAGAACGTAAAAAGCTCTACCGATACTACCAATCCACCGCTCTAGCATGACAAAGTAATCTATATTATAATAAGAGCGTTGTCTATCCATCCGTCCGTCACTTCATATATAGAGGGGAAGCGCCAAGCGAGAAATATGTACATAGAAAGAGAGAGAAAAGGGAACACCGTGTGTTTTCGAAGTGACAGAAGGAGGGAGAAGACTACGTCGCTCTCATCTAGCAATAATTATTTCTACTTGTGGCACAAGGCCAGCAATTATCCTAGTGCATTACTGGTACTTTATTTTATCGATCCCATAAGGATGAAAGGCAAAGTTAACCTCGGCGGGATTTGAACTCAGACCATAAAGGGGCGTAACTATGCTGGAAAGCATGGCGTCCGACGCTCTACCGATACTGCCAATTCATAAGAAAAGGTACACTTGAAAATTAGTCTCTGATATACAGAGCAACATGACGGTCACAGCTTGAACGCTTTTGGTTATAAGTCTCCTCGGTAAAATCAGGCGTGAGACCAAACAACAACAAGCTTACATAAATAGATCGAACAGTAAAGAGAATGTAATATTCCTAGACTGACACACTGCTTAACAGAAAGTAAATTATGGCCCTTGTTTGGTGTTTGGCTGACTACCATCAAATCATTGATCTGTTCAATTAGAACTGATATAAGGTTACACAACAATTAATTGACTTACTGGACTTGCTTGATAGGTACTTTTTTCATAACTTGTTCGAATTCTTGACGAGAAATGAGTTTATCATTATCAACATCTAACTCGCAAAAAATACGCTGTAGAAAAATGAAAAAATACATATAAAAATTAAAAGAATTGATAGAATAAAATTCAATGGCATTAATTACAACACAGAAGACTTTGATGCTACTGTCAGACGTGTGATTGACACTCCACCAGGTGCAGGTGACCCGAAGGAAGATGTTCTCATCCTTGGGTCACCGATCTTCCCGCCTGTCATCCATTCAACCACCTCGAAACTGTTGTGAGTAGACTGCGCCCGGATCATATCACTTAGTACGTAAAATATTACAGTATCATAACATTTACTATTAAGTTGTTCCGAAAATAATGGCCGATTTCAGAAACATAATTTTATTCTGGAAAAATTAACAACAGAAATGTTTTGATTAGTTAAAGTATGAGCCGTGAACATCTATGCATCTCTGCCTATTGACTAATCGGTCAAGAAAAAGATCATTGGTGTTTCGCAGAAAGAGCATCGAGCACACTTCAAAACGCCGATTTTCATTGAGCTCATGCGGTACCCATTTATCGAGCTTTTTCACCTCACCAATCTTCTGCAGATGGTGCGAGACCGTTGCAATACCGACACCAAGTGCCTGAGACATTTCTCTGACACTTTGAGGTGGGTTTTGTTCAACAATTGCTTTCAATTGTTCATTGTCAAGACTGCATGACTGTCCTCTACCTTCTTCATCTTCAAGGCTCTCATCACCACTACGGAATTTCTGAAACCACCTTTGTACTCTGCGATCACTTGTGGACCCCTCTCCCCATGCTCTGTTGATATTGGCAGCTGTTTGGAATGCATTGTGCCCAAGCTTTAACTCATGCAAGAAAAGTAAGCGAAGGTCCTTTTTTGTCATGTTCATAATTAAGGGCGCCTATGCTTCAAGAATGTTTTCTGTCTGAAATAAGTAGAAAATTATTAAAGAGCATACATCAATTATTAAGTATGTCGAAATTCACCTAAAATATAATTAAGATACTATGAAAAAATTGCATTTCAAAACAACACTTAGGGCGGCCATTATTTTCGGAACAACCTAATAACTACAGAAGTCTGTTTCATTGAAATCTATATTAGAGGACATTGGCTGACCGTTTCCTTTTTGTGCCAGTCGCCATCAAGAACTCCGATGTCCTCGCCAAATCGGGAGGAGAATATCTCGTTTAACCCTTTAACATTTAAACCGGCCATATCCGGCTAGAATTCTCTCACCTCTTTCTGTTCAAACCGGCTATAACCAGCTGCTCATACTTTTGTTAAAGCATTGTTCTCAAAATAAATAATATCAAAATCTCATAGATTTGATATTGTGTGAGGTAATTATGTGAAATAAAGTGTTTACTGTGAAAATACAGTAGTAAATATAGAGTAATGTAAATGCTAAAGGGTTAAGGAAGGAGCGCCATGGTGTGGAGATGTTCATGCAGTATCACTGGCTGTTCTCCGTAGCAGTGCTTTCGTCATCTTGTCCCCAGGGCACAGCTGAGATGTACCGTCCAGCCAACGATCTACAGTTTGCCCTATACCCATACTCACCTCGCTTTTAATTCATTTTATCTTTCTTTCCTCCCCACATTATTCTTTTTTCTTTCTTTCTCTTCTATAATCGTTTGTCCTTCTGCACAAAATTCCTGACACAACACACTGTAACACATACACAACTATTGTGTGGTTGGTTCTCCGTCGGTCTCGGTGACAACTTTCAGATTACGTCTAACTAAATTCTACCTCGTAAAATTAACACGGTTAATTGGCACTCCGTCGGTTACGACGATGAGTGTTCCAGTTAATACGATCAATGGAACAGCCTGCTCATGAAATTAACGTGCAAGTGGTTAAGCATTCCACAGATACCGTGCCCTTAACGTAGTTCTCAGGGAGCTTCAGTGTAACACAGCTGAATGGACTTGAACAACGTGAAATAAAGTGTCTTTCTCAAGGACACAATGCGCCACTGGGAATCGAACTCATGAAGTTACGATCGTGAGCCAAATACTATAACCACAAGGCCACACTCCTTCACACCACGCACCTTTCATCTCTTGAAATTAACATATAATGGGCTGAATTATCCACAGAAACAACGTACTCGTAATTCTTTAGCATTTAAGTCCGGCCAGAATTCTCTCACCTCTTTCTGTTCAAACCGGCTGTAACCGGCCACTCATACTGATGTTATGGTATCGTTCTCAAAATAAATAATATCAAATCTCAGATTTGATATCATATGAGATAATTATGTGAGATAAAGCCTTATAATATCAACTCTCATAGATTTGATATTATATGAGATAATTATGCGAGATAAAGCCTTTACTGTGAAAATATAATAGTAAATATAGAGGGTTAATTCTGTTCATGCCAACCAGGCGAAAACCGGCTCCGAAACAATGAGACGAAATTGCGCATTTTAAAATATTCCTTTTTAAATGAAAATCTTCTAGCATGATTTTTATATAGGAACCATAACCTTAGTAATTAAAATAATAATTAAAATAATAACTTTGGTAAACACCTCAAAATTCTTCATTAAAAATTTTGAGGTGTTTGCCAAACAGTCAAAGATCTTGAAATGGAAAAATAAAACATATGAGGTACAAAAGCAAAAAACTGTATCAATTAAGTATGATACAAATATGGACATAACATAAAAAACATACTTTTTACACAGAGTCCCAGGAATAGCCCACACTGTACACAACACTTTCAATTCACTAACACATCTCGCACAGTACATTCTCTCTACACAAAACACAATACATATCCTACACAATCATCATCCAAAAAGTAACAATACAAACTTTTACGTAATTGACACCTGATCCGACACCACCAGGGGTCTTGAAATTGAAATAGTGTATTTCATCAGAAATACGTTCGCGAAAACCTTAATACAATTCTCAACGTGACACAATGTGACAAGACTGGATCTGTTGAATTGCACATACCATCTAGAGAGAAAAGAAAGAATAGAATCGACCCAGTGTCCTACTGGTACATAACTATACCTGCCACTTCTAATATAAAATTGTGTTCTGTTATTTGGTATAATTTTTAAATAGTTACCATCTTTGTTTAGAGTGCTATGACTGATCTTTATGATCACATACTTGTCAAACGGAGAGTACCATGAAAATAAGTGCCCCAAAACGGAGAGAAATAAGGCAAAATGGGGAGATTTTACAAAAAAGCTATACCTGTTTTCACAAGAGAAGACATCTCTCGTTCACCCTAAAATGGATGGGAGATCTCGCCGTCGAACGGGGAGAGTTGACAGGCCTGAATTAGCAATGCTTGGAGTTGACCAACTGGGATTTCTTACAAAGGAACAAGTTCAAGACTTTGAAGAGAATCGTATATGTCGTGATATGAACCCCAATTCTTAGGGGTTTTATTTGTTTTATTGACTCCAGAATGACGCAAGGCAAAAAATCAACCATAATGGAATTTGAACACAGAATGTAACTACCACAAGAATTCAATTCCATCATTATTCAACTTATTCTACCAAAACACCTTCTATTGAAAAGATTAGTAATATTTATAGCAGCCAAAATCTAGGCATAACTATAATTCCAAGCTTTGTTTCTATGGAAACAAGCAAAACAGTCAAACGGATGCCATTAAAGGAATTGAGATAAAATTTAAGAGTGAGGAATTCTATTTTTCACTATTACAAATCTCAGCTATTTTTAATTTCAAAAGAAAAGATTTCCCCACAACTAATCTTAGAACTCATCTAGCATAGCATTTATCTTTTTTTTAATCTATTTATCTATTTGAAGCTTATAAAAATTATGAAAACCAAGAACCTCATATGAAGATAATTAATTGTTCACTGTTTATAAAAGAAATTTACAAGAAATGTATAAAAGAAAGAAATCTAGAATTCGTCAACGATTGCATATTTAAAAAAAAAAACGAAAAAGAAAGAAAAAAAATTAAATAGCTAAAGTAAGTAAATGGGAAGGGTGCCAGATTTTTAGGTGGTATATCTCAGTTACACCCCGTGGACAACATCGCGAAGGCATTGCCATGGAGAATAGTCAGCAGTACCCACTGCACCAGCCACTATCTCACTGGGCTCCTTCCTCAGGAGGGATGCACTCCCCCACATTTTGCTGAGGAAAACAGCAGTTCGGGGATCGAGGACAACAGAGGTCTCGACAGCGACCAACAGGAAAAGGAAGCGGTCAGTCAAGTCCCGCTATTTTGCTATCTTCCTCTCCTCCGCGTTACAGGCGGTGGTGTTCGTTTTTGTGGCCGAATCGACAAGGCTGGGGGCAGAGGTGTCACAACAGGTAGAGTCCCTGATTAGGGATTTACAAACCTCGAACGGGAAGAGGGTTATCTTATCTGGGTACTTACCATCGACATAAAGGTTCACCTGCACTTCTTGTTGTCCTAGTTACGTTGGAAACCTGCATACAAGGTAAGGGCGAGGCCATCGTCAACCAAAACGGCTAGAGATGACTCGAATTCCAGGTCTACGCCTAGTCCTGACATCTTGCGAAGAACCTCGCTGATGAGGGTGCGGATGGAGATGGTGGCAGATAAGAAAGCTGACAATGTCAGGACAGATGTTGCTCGGATGCGTAGGTCAGCGAACCCCACGGAGAGTCTTGTTTTTTGTCAGCCGGCAGAGTCGAAACTAACATTACAGATGAATTCAGCGCAGTGACAGATGGTGGTATCAAGTTTGTTGAGGCGATACGTGTGATGGTAACAAGCGCCGTGTGAAGAGGAATTTGGAGATGAGCGAAAAAGCTATTCAGAAGGAAGAGTGTAGGGGTGCACATCGATGAGGTGCGATATATCCGTCATCCTTGCCAGGTCTGCTTGTTTGGTCTCCTGGCACTCTCCATCTAAATTGTTGTCACTTGCTACATGTGTGTGCAATTTTTGTTTATGAGTTGTTAAAGAATAAATAAAGCATAGTTTTGCAGATGTTTTCTTTAATAAAGAATGTTGATGGAGCCTAATTTGAACTGGTTCTTTTGCCTGCTACCTTAGATAAATTTCCTGTGTGGCAGTGGCAATGTGGAAGGAGGAATGCTATCTTTCCTGGCATTAAGTAATGAAAAGATATGTTTCACCTGGATTAGAATTCTGTTTTATTACAAGTTTCGTTTATATACTTATAACCCAGTACTACAAGTTAACTACCAAAAATAAAACAAAAGAAAATATAGGCACTCCGTCGGTTACGACGACGAATGTTCCAGTCGATTCATGAAATTAACGTGCAAGTGACTGAGCATTCCATAGACACGTGTACCCTTAAAGTTCTCAGAGAGATTCAGCGTAGTACAGATGTGACAAAGGTGGCTCTTTGAATAACGAGTACAACTCATAACGAGTACAACTCATTTTTGCCAGCTGAATGAACTGGAGCAATGTGAAATAAAGTGTCTTGCTTAAGGATACAACATACCACCGGGATTCGAACTCACGACTTTACGATCGTGAGCCGAATACTCTAACTACTAAGCCACTTGCCTTCACTATAAACTAACTATTCATTCCAAATTGATCACATGGTGCCCATTTCACGGCTAGATAGACTGGGTTATTGAGTTAAATGTTTTAGTTTCTAGCTGTAAAGATACACCATGGGAATAGAGGAAGTGATAGAAACCCTATTACCAATAAGTGTTTTACTTGCTTAAGGTGTTGAATTGAAATCTTCTTGAACTTGTAGAGGAATGAGCCCCGCAAAGGTGACTCATCTTAAATACATTTAACAAAGATGCAGTCCCAGTAGCTGCTTTCTGTCAGATTGGCTCGTCTTAAATGTACTAAATGAAGATGAGGTTCATGGTGGTACATCTCGTCAGGTTAACTTACCCTACATACAGCAAATAGATATAAATTTCGTGCGCTTCATCCTGTCAGGTTAACTCGCCTTACATGTAGAAGATAAAGTATTGATGTCATGTATCCTACCAAGCTGACTCAAAATAAATAGACTAAATAAAAATAAACTTCTTGGTGGTTTATGAAACGTACTTTAGTTATAAATCTGGGTGTTCCTAAAATGTCGATGTTATGTCATTGTGACTACATCAATCACAATCATCTATACTCATTTCTCTATCAAGGCAAGCCAGTAATATTCACGGACATTGTCTATTTTTCTGATGAACTTCTAGAAAACAATTCACGTTAAAAAGTAAGTTTTAAAACTAAAGAGATGCCCTGTTTGAATTTATGATTGTTACTAAATCAACCGGCATTAGTTCAATATTAATTTACTGTAATAATTGTTCTACTTTTGGCACAAGGCCAGAAATTATCTCAGTGCATTACTGGTACTTTAATTTATCGACCCCGTAAGGATGAAAGGCAAAGTTAACCTCGGCGGGATTTGAACTCAGATCATAAAGGGCCGTAACTCTATGCTGCAAAGCATGGTGTCTGACACTCTATTGATACTGCCAATCCACCATATATATATATTTAGATTGGTAACAATGTAACTGTTACGTCTAATTTTAGCTACGGTTTAACATTATCCTATAATTAAACATGGTTAAGTAGTCGAGGCAAGCTCCACTTTCAAAGCCCCACAAACCGTTAGTAAGTAGTTATACACCAGGAAATGAAAATCTGCAAAATGCAGCATTTAAATGCTTCTCGTCTTGTATCAAAAGCCTCATAATCCCAGTATTTTACTAAAGTGAAAATGAGGCTTCTGTAATTAACACCCAAGAGACCTCCTATGAGATGCAGCCTCATTACAGGCTAATTCTCCGCAGGTGTGAGTTGTAACAACAACAACAGTAGTTTACTGGCGCTTTATTTTATCAACCCAGGATGAAAAGTAAAAGCAATGATTTCTAACTTAGAATAATAATTTCTAACATAGGCAAATGTTGGGCGATGAATTGGCGGAGCTGTGAAGGCGTCAGATGAAAATGTTTGGCGGTGTTCGTCCCGGCTCTCTGCACTCGTAGTTCAATCAACTTTACCTTTCATCTTGTCTGAGAAAGTAGCAGCCGATTCTTCTTCTACCCCTTCCCCCTCCCTCTCTCTCTCAGAAATTAGCTATGGTTAGACCAAGGGTTTAACCCTTTTGATACCAAACCGACCAAAACAGTTTCCGGTTTTATGAAACAAAACCACACATTTTAAAGGGTTTCTATTTAAATTATGTGGTTGATCCGCCATGGTTTGTTTTTCAGTTGCTAATTTGAACAGGGGCACAACTCCTTCTATAAACCTGTTCTCTGCTAAATAGAGCGTGTGTGTCTATCCTTTATCAAAACAGACGATTATCTTCACAGCCACAATGTCTCTCATGCCAATAGTTTGACGTTGTCTGGCAGCTTGAACTACTGTATACTCTACTGTATACTCACAGAAAACATACAGGTTTATAAAGGTTGAATTCTTTTCGTTGTCTCCCTGATGGGGGTGGCTAGACAGGTACTATGTCTTGCCAAACGCCCGAGAAAAGAAATTCCTCAGAATGTCATAAATTTACTCATTTTCTATTTGGTGATCCAAAATTTCTGCACCGATTTTCGCTATTTCTTATTCTATACTTTAAATCTAAAGACCAGTGTGAAAATAAATGTTATCTGTCATTTAATACTAAGACCATAAAGGAGATTTTAACTAAAGATTTATAGATTTCTACCTATCATAGCAACAGAAACTGGGCCTCTTGGTGTGAGAGCCACTGTCAAACAGTACGAGGCCGAATGGTCAAGCAGATAGCTAGGTATGGGTTCACCAACCCATACACACACACACACACACACACATACACACACACACACGCACACACACACACACACACACACACACACACACACACACACACAGATGTATAAGCACATATACACACAGAGTTCAGCCCCGCTCACCTCCACAAAAAAACCCCAGCAGGGTTAAGTGATCAATTATGTACCTATATATAGATGAGTCTACACCTATATAATTGTTTCTACTTTTGGCACAAGGCCAGCAATTACCCAGTACATTACTGGTACTTTATTTTATCGACCTCGTAAGGATGAAAGGCAAAGTTAACCTCGGCGCGATTTGAACTTAGAATGGCAAGAGGCGTAACTCTATGCGTTAAAGCATAGTGTACGACCGTCTACCGACACTGCCAATCCACCGCCTATATAATAGTACACACATACACTCGAATGTGTCAGTCCAGTATGTGGTCGAACGACATGCTAGAAGCAGCAGTCAGATCTCCATTAAAATACATGTAAGCTCTAAAATAAGTGAGCTTCATTCAACTGTCAATGTGAGTTAGGTTACAACAAATACAATTGCTCAAAGTTAGTTACGATTTGCAGAACATTGCTGGAGAAGTAAACGAGAAGATATACACAAGCTACTCTTGTAGGAACCAACTGACGGGAGACGCAGTAGAGGAAGACCTGCTCGAACATTCAACTCTCAGACGATATAAATCTTAGTAGGGAGCAGTTGCCAGGAGCAATGGAGAATCGTGAATTGTGGTGAGACTTGGTCAGGAATGTTTGACAGTGGTCACAATGATGAATTAAAATCTTCCAACATGATTTCATATAAAAACCATATGTCAAGTTAATATGTTAGTAATGAAATAATTAATAATTTTAGTAAATCCCTCAAAATTCGTCATTAATTAATTGAAATAGAGTGTACTTCATTAGAGATAGGGTCAGGAAAAGGTTAAAATGACCCACGGTATGTCATAGGTGAGGAAGACAACACAACAACTCTATCAAGAGTTGAGAGGCTCAGGAATGGAGGAATGAAAGATAGAGACAATGAGACAAATGTTGAGGCAAAGAACAAGTCCA
This sequence comes from Eledone cirrhosa, assembly GCA_964016885.1. Classification (NCBI taxonomy): domain Eukaryota; kingdom Metazoa; phylum Mollusca; class Cephalopoda; order Octopoda; family Eledonidae; genus Eledone; species Eledone cirrhosa. Next base: position 415,064,688 of record OZ024740.1, read on the forward strand.
AGTGACAAGACATCGAGCTGGCAGAGTCATGAAGGCGTCGAAGAAAACAATGTCTCAGTATTTGTTACAGTTATCAGCTTGCTGAGTTCAAATCCAGCCGAGGTCAACTTTACCTTTCATCATTTCCTGGTGAATAAATATAATTGTATAAAGAAAGTAAGAAATACAACTTACCTTTGTTGCGTTGTAGTCACCACGGTAGCCGTTTTCTTTCAAAAGAAATACAACTTCACGGAAGCGAAGAGCCCCGCTCTTGTCTGTATCTGCCTTATCGAAATCAACACTGAATTTCTTCAACTGTTCAATTGTCCATTCACTAGCCATTACTAATAATTTTGGTATTCTTCTTACACCGATAACTACTGATCTAACACTAGTGTAGTTAGTAAGAAAATAAATTGTTTAGACAAGACAATTTGTCTATAAGGTTTTGCAGTGCTGAAGAATTTGGTTATATATATATATAAATATTATATATATAGACGGACCAATGGCACACAAGTGTGTGTGTGTGAATGTGTGTGCGTGAGTGTTCGTGTATGTGTGAGTGTGTGTTTGAATGTCTGTATATGTAAGTGCATGCGTGAGTAAGTGCTAATGCCTGTTTGTATATGTGATTGTGTGCTGCTTACCTCGTTACTTCTCTTTCACCCTCTTTTTCTCTCACTCTCACTCTCACTCTCGCTCACCCATTCAGTCCCCTCACTCTCTCTCTCCCATTCACCCCCTCACCACCCACTCTCTCCCATTTACCCCTCACCCCCTCACTCTCCCCATTCACTCCCCTCACTCTCTCACAGTCCTCCTCCTCCTCTCTCTCTTGTTCTAGTATAGGTAACCGGTGAGTACCAACTAAAACAGTCAACTACCGCCGATCGCTGCCCTCCCCCCTCACTACTAAACTGACTAACCCTGTCAGAGAGAAGCCCACACTCTAACATAACCATGCTACCATATAAGATCAACCTTCATCTCATTCAGTCTTCTACTTCTTCGCGCTCACATATATTGTGTATATTGTATATATTGTATATATATATATATGTGTGTATACGTACATACATAATTACTATATATATATATATATATATACACGCACACACACATATATATATACCTATACACACACACACACACACACATATATTAGGAAAAGAGTCAGGGCCCCGACTCACTCTACTACCCTAAGTATCGAGTGCTCTTGTGCGTTATGGTCCACCTGGTATCTTACCACACTTTCTTTGATATATATATATATATATATATATATATATACATATATATATATACATATATATATATATAAACGTTTGGAGTTAGAAGGCCAAGACAATGCAGGTATGGATATAGAATATAAATACAAATGCAAAAGATATTGTTGACAATTAGTCTTTTACCTTAAATTTATTTGAATATCCTAAATATATATATATAGAGAGAGAAGGGAGAGAGAAAGATTATTTTCCTTTTTCATTCAAGCCATGCAGCACTCGGCATCAAACCCATCAAGTGCAAGCCGGAGATCACCTTTTGTCGAGTTAAGTAACACCATATCGTCTGAAAACTCCAGCCGACTAACCCTACACCCGCCAGTAGTGACACCACTTCCAACCCAGCTGCGCATGCCAATGCTGTTCATGAAAATAATGAAAGGGAGAGGTGACAGTATGCATCATTGGCGCAGTCCGACTCCCACATTGAATAGTTTTGATTCAGCACCATTTATCCGAACACAAATATCCAGGCATTCGTATAGAGACATCAGAGCAACAAGAAGTTGACCATTGATCCAATACTCTTGCAGAACCTTCTGCAGCAGGCCCCGAGGAACGCGGTAATACGCTTTTGCGAGATCTACAAAACAAGAATATACCTCTTGACAATACTCCCAAGATTTCTGAAAGAGCTGCCGCAGTGTGAATATTTGGTCGGTTGTGCTGCGTCCGGGGCGAAAGCCGCACTGTTCATCAGCTAGCTTGGACTCGACAATCTCCCTGATTCTCTTTGCCAAACACTTAGCATAAACTTTACCGGAGAGGCTTAACAAGGAGCTTCCTCTGTAATTGGAACAATCTCTCTTGTCTCCCTTTTTGAAAATTGGAATTATTACTCCCGATATCCATTGTTTAGGTACCTCTCCAGAGACCCAGGCTGCCTGGCCGAGAAGAGTCAGTCAGAGAATACCTTCTCCATTTAAGACTTTTAACATCTAGGGCTGGATTTCACCCCCCCCCCCCCCAGCAGAGATTCTAAGAGAAAACACGATAACTAGCGGTAGACCCCGAGCAAGATGGTTGGATGGCATGCATGAGCTTGGCTGGTCTCGCTTGGGGATCCAGCCCTCTCAGGAATAAGTGCAAGAAGAAGAAGAAGGCTGAATAGTGAGTTTAACAGACGAAACTCCAGAGTAACAAGACTCCCTATTCAGCCTTAATACAATGGATATTAAAACTCTTCTTCGGTATTGAGTACTCCTTTCTCTCGGCCGTCAACTTCATACGGACGTATACAGATTATAGACTGTCTAAACCACTGGCTTCTAAGAAGTCCACATCGCTTCCTAAAGCAGTATTGGATTAACCTAGTTGCAGGAGTAGCATTTGCTACATGCCCCGTATTTTCAGGGATTCTGCATTATGTGCTTTATACTAAAGTACTATTCTACCTTTATATAGGCAATATAACGTGAAGAAGCGAGGACTAAAGTATTGGGCTCACCGTCGTAAGGTCATGGATTCGATAACAGGAGCGAGCAGCACGTTGTGTCCCGAGCTAGGCACTTCATTTCATATCACACCAGTTCACTCAGTCGGAAAAAAACGATTACTAGCGGCAAGTGGGGATTATCTCCGAGATGATCAGTCGTCCTGTGACATAGATAATCAAGTAGTCCATCTTCTGCCAATAACCTCTATACTAGCTCTCACTCGAAAGGTATTCTTTAGCAATTCACGAACAAGAAATAACTAAATAACTGATATACTAAAGGGATACGCAGGGCTGATTTAAGACTTTTAGAGGCCCTAAGCACTGGAAAGATTGTTTGGCCACCCGTTTCGGGATCCTGGTCCAGCTGTAACATTGGACCATTGTAAATCAAGCCCTGGACAAAATTTCTTATGGGAGCCTCCTCTATAATTGATGTCACTTGCACCGACACTTTCTCCAGCTGCAACCTGGTGCAGTCTGTAACTAACCCAGGTTCTGCTGCACGTCGGGATGAGGAGGCCTAACTCTCCAAGTATCGTTTGCTCTCCGACAGGTTCGCGATCGTGCCCTTGGCAGTGGAGACTTCTGGTGTCCTTGGCTCTAGGGCTACCTCCCTACTCACCACCATAGGCTGAGCTGGCCAGCCGCAGGTGTGAGCCTCGCGAGTTGGAATGGCGGGGAAACGCCTTCTCCATTCTGCCCGCCGGGGCTGTGGTGAGGCCAGCACGTGGGACCCCATTTGCTCACCATACAGAGAGATGGGGAGGGTGAGAAAGATGGAGGCGATGACAATGGGAGTTCGGCTCTTCCACGTTCGGACCATATCCTTGTGGTTGTGTTCATTAAGCAGTTAATGAGTCTGTTTATGTATAGACTGTAGTTATGCCGCAATATTATTCTAGTAGTGAAGTGACTTTTCAAGTAAACATCACGCTATTCTTGACAACCGAACCTTTACGTGGTCACTCGAACTACTAGAAATAGCAACTAACTGCCCCCAAAATAGCACGTACTTATTTTGCTTAATGGTTAATCTAGGGTTGGAGATAAAAATAAAATATCTCGATGTGACAACTGGTACTACACTCTAGCCGAATATAGAAGATGTAACCCACATCATAAGAATCTGTCTGAGAATTTGATCATGATACTGTCTATTCATGGGACATGTTGTTTTGTCAGTAGAATGCGTATTTTATTAATGATGTTGTTGGTGTTTAGTTCCAGATCAGTTCTAATCGAGTATATTTCTGATCAGAAGTATTCTAAATTCCAACCGTTACCATCCGTCTTTTTTTGTGCAGACGCCGTATTTAGTCCTACATTCTCTTTTAGATTTTGTTTATTTCGGTAATAGAGGAAAATCGTCTTAAACTATAAATATATGTTGATATTTGTTCTCAATGATTGGTTCTATAGGTCAGGCATATCAAACTGAGGGTCCCCGAGGGCCACATGGTTCACATATGTGTTGTCTGAGGGCCACACGGGTCACATATGTGTTGTCTGAGGGCCACACGGGTCACATATGTGTTGTCTGAGGGCCACATGGTTCACATATGTGTTGTCTGAGGGCCACATGGTTCACATATGTGTTGTCTGAGGGCAACACACGACAACTAATTCGGCACATTACAACTAATTTTGCGAAGATAAGACATGCTCGCGCTGTAAAAACCTTTGTGCTGGCCGCAGGTGGTTTTGTAAAGGGCCGCATGCTTGACATGCCTGCTATAGGCCATATATGTTTTAAGGGGTTAAATAAACTTATTGTTTTCAACGCGCCTTGTTATGGTAGTTTCATCACTTAGCCATAATAAATGTTTAGCGAGATGTTTATGGATGAGATAGAGGAGGGACGTAACGGGGTGAGGGGGAGAGAGAAAGGGGTGGGGCAAAGGGGAAGACATGATATGGAAAACATAAAAAGGAAGTGAAAAATATAGGTTATCTGTTATCATTTCTTCTTTGAACTCTCAATTCAGGGTGGATCTAGTGCTGCGCCATACGGCGGCACGTCTTAAACATTTTATATCTGGGGATCGGGGGGTCCTATCCCATTTCTACTGTTGATTTCTTTCAAGAGAAAAAAAGGGGGGGTGACAGAAGGGGGGAAAACAAGAGCGAGAATAAATCCCAGTACCAAGGGATTAGGGGGGGGGGTGACAGAAGGGGGGAAGACAAGAACGAGAATAAATCCCAGTACCAAGGGATTAGGGGGGTGACAGAAGGGGGAAAACAAGAGCGAGAATAAATCCCAGTACCAAGCGATTAGGGGGTGACAGAAGGGGGAAAACAAGAGCGAGAATAAATCCCAGTACCAAGGGATTAGGGGGGTGACAGAAGGGGGAAGACAAGAGCGAGAATCAATCCTAGTACCAAGGGATTGGGGGGGGGGGGTGACAGAAGGGGGAAGACAAGAGCGAGAATCAATCCTAGTACCAAGGGATTAAGTCTTTTTCATGTTTTCCTGCTCCCCATATGTAAAGTCTATAAAAAAGAATTTTTATTTGTTGGACTGATAAATAGATTTTATTTGAATAAAATGGTGCCCCACTTCCTTTAATGTCGTAGGTATTTACTTATTTTACTTAATGGTTAAATTTTGTAGGCCTCGTTCTTTACTCGTAGGAGTATTGCCAAGATGTATATTCCGAGCAGTATATGACAGCATATGAGCGGGGTGGAGTGGGGGTGGGGTAAAGTCGAGGTAGGAGTGGGAGTCGGCAGGTTTGAAGAAAGCGGAGGTGATGAGTGAGCAGTAGGAGAGGGTCGATGGCGACGGAGATGTCCAAGAAGTGGACGGAGGTGATGGAGATGGAGGTGGTGATGTGAAGGGAGTGATGGAAGCAGTAGAGGGATGAGAGAAAGGAGTCGAGCTGTTGGGGGAAGGAGTGAATTGAGTTTGTAGTGCTTGGTGGGGGTGAGGAAGGAGGAGAGATCATGGATGAAAAGAAAGATGGCGTGGGCGAAGGAGGGTTTGAGGTAGATACATATGACATACAAATACCAAAATCCAGAAAGGTCTCGATAAGTGTTGTATATATATATAGCTAATGGTGAGCGTTGTTACTCTAAAGTTTCACCTGCGCACTCACAGGATCACCAGTCCTCTCTGGTGAGGACGCAGGTGAGACTCCAGAGTAACAAGACTTAGCCATAATAAATGAATATTTAAACTCTACTTCGGTATTCAGTTTCTATTCTTACGTCCGTCAATAATTCACGAACTCTCAGTTCTTGAATAATCGTCCCCACTCCCCGCTTATTAATTTGTCACCCCCCCCCCCCCCCGGTTTTATTCCCGCACCCACTTTTTAAATTTTGCTAATCTATCTCCGGCGAAATTTTATTGTAAATGATTCATATTGATACAGCAGCTGGAGAATCTAATAATATTTGTTTCTACTTTAGGCACAAGGCCAGCAATAATCCAGTGCATTACTGGTACTTTATTTTATCGACCCCGTAAGGATGAAAGGCAAAGTCAACCTCAGCGGGATTTGAACTCAGATCGTAAAGGGACGTATTAAAAAAACACTATATATGATAAAAGAAGAACATTACAAGAAATCCCATATTTATGAACGTACACTATACAATTACTGACTCCCCCTCCAATTATTGTTACTCCTACTATTATTTGGGACCCGAGAGTGCCACCAAACACGCCTCCTCTGTATGTCTATCACACAAAGCTCTCTTTTAATCCCCCTCTCTGTATATCTACACCCACCAATATCTCCCCCTCTCTATATCTACCATACAACACTCTCTCTCATTGCCTCTCACTCTATCCGTCAACCAAAGTCTCCCTCTCTCTATATATATCTCTTCCATCTGTCTCTACATAACATATACATAAATTGTAGCGTATATACAAATAGATGTGTTTTGGTAGTTTGGGGAGAAAAATATTATTCCCGATGTCATCTCCAGAGATTCTGGTATTGAAATCCAGGACTTGGCAACGGCAATGACAGATCCACGTGGAGATCAATTGTTGAGATCAATTGTTGAGGCCATTTCGGCTGAGGATGAGGATTACCGGCAAAATTAGTAAAAACAATTTAATAGAAATAAGCACGGTTTTCCGGTCGATTAAAATAACTTAAGTACTCTCAGGTCTTAAACAATTGCCCCTCCCCCCGCTTATCAAATTTTGCTAATCTATCTCCAGTAAAATCTTATTGTGATTTATATTGATACAGAAGCTGGAGACACCAATAATAATTTTCATTTTACATTAAAAAACATTATATATGACAAAAAAAAAACATTACAAAAAATCCCATATTTTACGAACGTACACTATATAATTACCGACCCCTGCCCCGCTTACCCACCTCACCTCGCTTATAAGAATTTAAGCAAATATCCAACACCCGCGCCCCAATTATTTGGGATCCTAGAGTATTTTACAAAGTATCTAGATCAGGGGCGTGCAACGGGCAGTCCGCGGGCCACAATCCGGTCCTCTAGACCTGTCAGAGTGGCCCGTGGTGACCGTTTTTAATTTTTATATTGTAAGCTTATTTAGAATTTTTTTCGTAACCGTAATACAAATTTCTGTTAGTTGACCTATACTAAAGGGCTTCACTGATAGGGTTATGTGTGTTATAATTTCCCAGTTGACCTATACTAAAGGGCTTCACTGATAGGGTTATGTGTGTTATAATTTCCCAGTTGAACTATACTAAAGGGCTTCACTGATAGGGTTATGTGTGTTATAATTTCCCAGTTGACCTATACTAAAGGGCTTCACTGATAGGTTATGTGTGTTATAGTTTCCCAACAGTTCCATGTTATGGAAGGAAGTTGTGGTGAATCTTTGGAATAGTGCTTAATAAATAATAATGGCCCTAATAATTGTTCCAATGTTCAAAAGTGGCCCGCCAATGGAATATGTTGCACAATCCTGATCTCGATTTCTCTCTCCCTCTTACTCTCTCTCCCTCTCTCTCCCTCTCTCCCTCTCACTTTTCTCTCTCCCTCTTACTCTCTCTCTCTCTCTCTCTCTCTCTCTCTCTCTCTCTCTCACTCTCTCTCTCTATATCTCTCTCTCTCTCTCTGCCCTCCTCACTTATAAACGACTCGCTAAACTATAACAGATGTATGGTGAGGTTAATAACGCAATGTCTACTGGGATGTTGAATATTTTGCCTGTTAAATATTCCCGAAGTATAACACACACACACACACACACACGCACACACACAGACACACACACACACACACACACACACACACACACACACACACACACACACACGCACACGCGCGCAAATATCAGTGTTGCTACGGCCTGCACCAGGTGACTCTAATAGTAAAGGTGACCCCAAAATGATGGTGGTAATCCCCTCATCTGGAACGCAACATGTGGTAACACTTTCTCCGGAGGCAACCTGGTGCAGTCGGAACCAGACCCAGGCTTCACTGCCTGACAAGCTGTAAATAGCAAAACTGTTGAAGTATCGGCCGCTTTCTGATAGGTCTGACGTCAGAGCCATAGCTGTGGAGAATTCCTGTGCTCTTGGTCCTCGAACCACCTCCCTACTTACTCCTATCAGGGCGTTAACCACCCACAGGAGTGAGCCATGCGAGATGGAGTAGCTGTTGAAACGGTGAACACTTTCTCCAGCCTGTCCCCTGGGACCACGAGACACCAAAGGACGTCCTCCTACCCTGCCCCCTGGGACCACAAGACACTAAAGGACATCTTCCTACCCTGCCCCCTGGGACCACGAGACACTAAAGGACATCCTCCTACCCTGCCCCCTGGGACCACAAGACACTAAAGGACGTCCTCCTACCCTGCCCCCTGGGACCACGAGACACTAAAGGACGTCCTCCTACCCTGCCCCCTGGGACCACGAGACACTAAAGGACATCCTCCTACCCTGCCCCCTGGGACCACAAGACACTAAAGGACGTCCTCCTACCCTGCCCCCTGGGACCACGAGACACTAAAGGACATCCTCCTACCCTGCCCCCTGGGACCACAAGACACTAAAGGACATCTTCCTACCCTGCCCCCTGGGACCACGAGACACTAAAGGACGTCCTCCTACCCTGCCCCCTGGGACCACGAGACACTAAAGGACGTCCTCCTACCCTGCCCCCTGGGACCACGAGACACTAAAGGACATCCTCCTACCCTGCCCCCTGGGACCACAAGACACTAAAGGACGTCCTCCTACCCTGCCCCCTGGGACCACGAGACACTAAAGGACGTCCTCCTACCCTGCCCCCTGGGACCACGAGACACTAAAGGACGTCCTCCTACCCTGCCCCCTGGGACCACGAGACACTAAAGGACATCCTCCTACCCTGCCCCCTGGGACCACAAGACACTAAAGGACATCTTCCTACCCTGCCCCCTGGGACCACGAGACACTAAAGGACGTCCTCCTACCCTGCCCCCTGGGACCACGAGACACTAAAGGACGTCCTCCTACCCTGCCCCCTGGGACCACGAGACACTAAAGGACATCCTCCTACCCTGCCCCCTGGGACCACAAGACACTAAAGGACGTCCTCCTACCCTGCCCCCTGGGACCACGAGACACTAAAGGACGTCCTCCTACCCTGCCCCCTGGGACCACGAGACACTAAAGGACGTCCTCCTACCCTGCCCCCTGGGACCACGAGACACTAAAGGACATCCTCCTACCCTGCCCCCTGGGACCACGAGACACCAAACAACGTCATCCTACCCTGCCCCCTGGGACCACGAGACACTAAAGGACGTCCGCCTACCCTGCCCCCTGGGACCACGAGACACTAAAGGACATCCTCCTACCCTGCCCCCTGGGACCACAAGACACTAAAGGACGTCCTCCTACCCTGCCCCCTGGGACCACGAGACACCAAACAACGTCCTCCTACCCTGTCCCCTGGGACCACGAGACACCAAACAACATCCTCCTACCCTGCCCCCTGGGACCACGAGACACCAAAGGACGTCCTCCTACCCTGCCCCCTGGGACCACGAGACACCAAACAACGTCCTCCTACCCTGTCCCCTGGGACCACGAGACACCAAACAACATCCTCCTACCCTGTCCCCTGGGACCACGAGACACTAAAGGACATCCTCCTACCCTGTCCCCTGGGACCACGAGACACCAAACAACGTCCCCCTACCCTGCCCCCTGCGACCACGAGACACTAAAGGACATCCTCCTACCCTGTCCCCTGGGACCACGAGACACCAAACAACATCCTCCTACCCTGTCCCCTGGGACCACGAGACACCAAACAACGTCCTCCTACCCTGCCCCCTGGGACCACAAGACACTAAAGGACATCCTCCTACCCTGTCCCCTGGGACCACGAGACACCAAACAACGTCCCCCTACCCTGCCCCCTGGGACCACGAGACACCAAACAACGTCCTCCTACCCTGTCCCTGGGACCACGAGACACCAAACAACGTCCTCCTACCCTGCCCCCTGGGACCACGAGACACCAAACAACGTCCTCCTACCCTGCCCCCTGGGACCACGAGACACCAAACAACGTCCCCCTACCCTGCCCCCTGGGACCACGAGACACTAAAGGACGTCCTCCTACCCTGCCCCCTGGGACCACGAGACACCAAACAACGTCCTCCTACCCTGCCCCCTGGGACCACGAGACACCAAACAACGTCCTCCTACCCTGTCCCCTGGGACCACGAGACACCAAACAACGTCCCCCTACCCTGCCCCCTGGGACCACGAGACACCAAAGGACGTCCTCCTACCCTGCCCCCTGGGACCACGAGACACCAAACAACGTCCTCCTACCCTGCCCCCTGGGACCACGAGACACCAAACAACGTCCTCCTACCCTGCCCCCTGGGACCACGAGACACCAAACAACGTCCTCCTACCCTGTCCCTGGGACCACGAGACACTAAAGGACGTCCTCCTACCCTGTCCCCTGGGACCACGAGACACCAAACAACGTCCTCCTACCCTGTCCCCTGGGACCACGAGACACCAAACAACGTCCTCCTACCCTGCCCCCTGGGACCACGAGACACCAAACAACGTCCTCCTACCCTGTCCCCTGGGACCACGAGACACCAAACAACGTCCTCCTACCCTGCCCCCTGGGACCACGAGACACCAAACAACGTCCCCCTACCCTGCCCCCTGGGACCACGAGACACCAAAGGACGTCCTCCTACCCTGCCCCCTGGGACCACGAGACACCAAACAACGTCCTCCTACCCTGCCCCCTGGGACCACGAGACACCAAACAACGTCCTCCTACCCTGTCCCCTGGGACCACGAGACACCAAACAACGTCCCCCTACCCTGCCCCCTGGGACCACGAGACACCAAAGGACGTCCTCCTACCCTGTCCCCTGGGACCACGAGACACCAAACAACGTCCCCCTACCCTGCCCCCTGGGACCACGAGACACCAAACAACGTCCTCCTACCCTGTCCCCTGGGACCACGAGACACCAAACAACGTCCCCCTACCCTGCCCCCTGGGACCACGAGACACCAAAGGACGTCCTCCTACCCTGTCCCCTGGGACCACGAGACACCAAACAACGTCCCCCTACCCTGCCCCCTGGGACCACGAGACACCAAACAACGTCCCCCTACCCTGCCCCCTGGGACCACGAGACACCAAACAACGTCCCCCTACCCTGCCCCCTGGGACCACGAGACACCAAACAACGTCCCCCTACCCTGCCCCCTGGGACCACGAGACACCAAACAACGTCCCCCTACCCTGCCCCCTGGGACCACGAGACACCAAACAACGTCCCCCTACCCTGCCCCCTGGGACCACGAGACACCAAACAACGTCCTCCTACCCTGTCCCCTGGGACCACGAGACACCAAACAACGTCCCCCTACCCTGCCCCCTGGGACCACGAGACACCAAAGGACGTCCTCCTACCCTGCCCCCTGGGACCACGAGACACCAAACAACGTCCTCCTACCCTGTCCCCTGGGACCACGAGACACCAAACAACGTCCTCCTACCCTGCCCCCTGGGACCACGAGACACCAAACAACGTCCTCCTACCCTGTCCCCTGGGACCACGAGACACCAAACAACGTCCCCCTACCCTGCCCCCTGGGACCACGAGACACCAAAGGACGTCCTCCTACCCTGCCCCCTGGGACCACGAGACACCAAACAACGTCCTCCTACCCTGCCCCCTGGGACCACGAGACACCAAACAACGTCCTCCTACCCTGTCCCCTGGGACCACGAGACACCAAACAACGTCCTCCTACCCTGTCCCCTGGGACCACGAGACACCAAACAACGTCCCCCTACCCTGCCCCCTGGGACCACGAGACACCAAAGGACGTCCTCCTACCCTGCCCCCTGGGACCACGAGACACCAAACAACGTCCTCCTACCCTGCCCCCTGGGACCACGAGACACCAAAGGACGTCCTCCTACCCTGTCCCCTGGGACCACGAGACACCAAACAACGTCCCCCTACCCTGCCCCCTGGGACCACGAGACACCAAACAACGTCCTCCTACCCTGTCCCCTGGGACCACGAGACACCAAACAACGTCCCCCTACCCTGCCCCCTGGGACCACGAGACACCAAAGGACGTCCTCCTACCCTGTCCCCTGGGACCACGAGACACCAAACAACGTCCTCCTACCCTGTCCCCTGGGACCACGAGACACCAAACAACGTCCCCCTACCCTGCCCCCTGGGACCACGAGACACCAAAGGACGTCCTCCTACCCTGTCCCCTGGGACCACGAGACACCAAACAACGTCCTCCTACCCTGTCCCCTGGGACCACGAGACACCAAACAACGTCCCCCTACCCTGCCCCCTGGGACCACGAGACACCAAAGGACGTCCTCCTACCCTGTCCCCTGGGACCACGAGACACCAAACAACGTCCTCCTACCCTGTCCCCTGGGACCACGAGACACCAAAGGACGTCCCCCTACCCTGCCCCCTGGGACCACGAGACACCAAAGGACGTCCTCCTACCCTGTCCCCTGGGACCACGAGACACCAAACAACGTCCTCCTACCCTGTCCCCTGGGACCACGAGACACCAAACAACGTCCCCCTACCCTGCCCCCTGGGACCACGAGACACCAAAGGACGTCCTCCTACCCTGTCCCCTGGGACCACGAGACACCAAACAACGTCCCCCTACCCTGCCCCCTGGGACCACGAGACACCAAAGGACGTCCTCCTACCCTGTCCCCTGGGACCACGAGACACCAAAGGACGTCCTCCTACCCTGCCCCCTGGGACCACGAGACACCAAACAACGTCCCCCTACCCTGCCCCCTGGGACCACGAGACACCAAACAACGTCCCCCTACCCTGCCCCCTGGGACCACGAGACACCAAACAACGTCCCCCTACCCTGCCCCCTGGGACCACGAGACACCAAAGGACGTCCTCCTACCCTGCCCCCTGGGACCACGAGACACCAAAGGACGTCCTCCTACCCTGCCCCCTGGGACCACGAGACACCAAACAACGTCCTCCTACCCTGTCCCCTGGGACCACGAGACACTAAAGGACATCCTCCTACCCTGTCCCCTGGGACCACGAGACACTAAAGGACATCCTCCTACCCTGTCCCCTGGGACCACGAGACACCAAACAACATCTTCCTACCCTGCCCCCTGGGACCACGAGACACTAAAGGACATCCTCCTACCCTGTCCCCTGGGACCACGAGACACTAAAGGACATCCTCCTACCCTGTCCCCTGGGACCACGAGACACCAAACAACATCTTCCTACCCTGTCCCCTGGGACCACGAGACACCAAACAACATCTTCCTACCCTGCCCCCTGGGACCACGAGACACTAAAGGACATCCTCCTACCCTGTCCCCTGGGACCACGAGACACCAAACAACGTCCTCCTACCCTGCCCCCTGGGACCACAAGACACTAAAGGACATCCTCCTACCCTGTCCCCTGGGACCACGAGACACTAAAGGACATCCTCCTACCCTGTCCCCTGGGACCACGAGACACTAAAGGACATCCTCCTACCCTGTCCCCTGGGACCACGAGACACTAAAGGACATCCTCCTACCCTGTCCCCTGGGACCACGAGACACCAAACAACATCCTCCTACCCTGTCCCCTGGGACCACGAGACACCAAACAACGTCCCCCTACCCTGCCCCCTGGGACCACGAGACACCAAACAACGTCCCCCTACCCTGCCCCCTGGGACCACAAGACACTAAAGGACATCCTCCTACCCTGTCCCCTGGGACCACGAGACACCAAACAACATCCTCCTACCCTGTCCCCTGGGACCACGAGACACCAAACAACGTCCCCCTACCCTGCCCCCTGGGACCACGAGACACCAAACAACGTCCCCCTACCCTGCCCCCTGGGACCACAAGACACTAAAGGACATCCTCCTACCCTGTCCCCTGGGACCACGAGACACCAAACAACATCTTCCTACCCTGCCCCCTGGGACCACGAGACACCAAAGGACGTCCTCCTACCCTGTCCCCTGGGACCACGAGACACCAAACAACGTCCTCCTACCCTGTCCCCTGGGACCACGAGACACCAAACAACGTCCCCCTACCCTGCCCCCTGGGACCACGAGACACCAAAGGACGTCCTCCTACCCTGCCCCCTGGGACCACGAGACACCAAACAACATCCTCCTACCCTGTCCCCTGGGACCACGAGACACCAAACAACATCCTCCTACCCTGTCCCCTGGGACCACGAGACACCAAACAACGTCCCCCTACCCTGCCCCCTGGGACCACGAGACACCAAAGGACGTCCCCCTACCCTGCCCCCTGGGACCACGAGACACCAAACAACGTCCCCCTACCCTGCCCCCTGGGACCACGAGACACCAAACAACGTCCTCCTACTCTGCCCCCTGGGACCACGAGACACCAAACAACATCCTCCTACCCTGTCCCCTGGGACCACGAGACACCAAACAACGTCCCCCTACCCTGCCCCCCGGGACCACGAGACACCAAACAACGTCCTCCTACCCTGTCCGTGCTTGTGTCCATGGAGTAACGATGATTGAGTATTCTTTCAAGTGTTTTATAATTGTTTTCTTGGCAGTATCGGTAGAGCGTCGAACAACATGTTTTGCAGCATTGAGTTATGACCCTTTACGGTCTGAGTTCAAATTCCGGCGACGATAGCTTTGCCTTTCATTCTTACGGGGTCGATTTAATCGACTTTCCCCTGCCCCAAATTGCTGGCCTTGTGCCTATAGTAGAAACAATTATTTTGTATATAGAAGTACGACATCATATGGTATCTATCTCTCTCTCCGCCTCTTTCATTACATTTAACAAACAAAAAATATCACACGAAATATATAAAAGTTGTAAGTCTGACACCTCCGTTGGTGTATCATGAAGGTGGCGGGGTGGTTGTGACTGGATTGCTGGAGAGAATGGAAGTGAATGGCTACCTCACGTACACGGTACATTGAACAAACAACTCTTGGAACATAATAGTTTGAGGTCGTTCCCCTAGCAGTGGAGACTTCTGGTGTCCTCGGCCCCAGGGCTACCTCCTTACTCACCGCCATAGGTGCTGAGTTGGCCAGCCGCAGGTGTGAGCCCCGCGAGTTGGAGTGGCTTTTCCAGCGCGTCTCCCTTGCCGTCCTCCGGGGAAACGCCTTCTCCATTCTGTTCGCCGGGGCTGTGGGTGGGCCCCATCGCGTACCAATACATTAGTTAAATACCATTCTTTCATCTGATACAACACAATAAAGATTAAAGTGTTTTAAAAAAAAAAAAATAGATGTGTGGTGTTGAGGAAATAAACGATGAGAGGATACACACACACAGTGAATCTAACAGCCACTAGCTTCAACCAAACTTTCATCATATTGTGTTGGACAGATATAGATATATAAAAAGTACATGGTAAAATGACAAGTCAGTCAATCATGTTGATGGCCTCTCCACAGCCCCGGCGGAAAGAATCGGCTTTTCTATTCCAATTTTGTTGTGCAATTTTCTATCAGTGCCTACTTTTATTTTGTTTATCAGCAGTTGCCATCATTCGATGAGGATTAAAAATAATTGTTTCTACTTTACGCACAAGGCCAATCCACCGCCCTTGATGATTAAAAATAATAAAATAGGATTTACGAAGGTTTGGAAATTTCAAATTTCAACTATAATAATTGTTTCTACTTTTGGCACAAGGCCAGCAATTATTTCAGTGCATTACTAATACTTTATTTAATCGACCCCGTAAAGATGAAAGGGAAAGTTAACCTCGGCGGGATTTGAACTCAGACCGTAAAGGGACGTAACTATGCTGGAAAGCATGGGGTCCGACTCTCCACCGATACTGCCAATAATACTTGATCACTATAAAAGAATAGTTAAACAAATCGGTTAAAGTACGTCTGAAGACAGAAAAAAATACGGAGACGAATCTCGGGACCTCTGTCAACAGTTTAGATGTCTTTGCACATATAAGCTCACATATCTGATGAGATGTCGAAAAAGAGTCGGGCTCCGTTACCTTGATTCTACCCAAAACTGATCGATATCAAAACAATTGTAATATACAAATAAAGTTTGTACATATGTTCGACACACACACACTCTCTCTCCCTCTTTCTCTCTTTATCCCCCCCTCTCTCTCTCTCTCTCTCTCTCTCTCTATATATATATATATATATATATATATAGTATTAGTTATACTATTTATGGTTATGTAAACACAAAACCTTAAGCAGTTGTAAGTATTTTACACACACCCTAAATAGTGGTAGGCAGTAATGTATTACTACCTTATTACCAGTAAGTTAAGTAGCTCAATGTAAAAACATCAGATGATTTACAGAGCAGTTATATGAAATATAAGAATCAAAGAACTGTTCAAAACATTATTGTGCTTACAGCTGTTTCCTCCAAACCGAGGTTTGGATTCTTCGGAGCAATTTATTAATGCATGGACAGTTATATGACCTCCTTTTCAGCCGAGAGACATACCAATACATATTCAAACATTGATACATATTCAAACATTGTGGGTCAACATTCATTACAGAATTTAGAGTGGCAGTACACACTTCGAGATTACATTTATATTAATAGGTACAATCAAAAATCAAAGATATAGGTTAAAGTACAACATGAAGATAAGTGGTTATATAGTGCAAATGTTATATGTGTGGCACGCATGTGCGTCTTGTTTATATAGTGTGGCAGAGAGATATGTGTGGTAGAGGCACATAGGTAGGTAAATAAGAGTGTTAGGTTGGTAGATCTGGTGGCAAAGTCTTTATATGATTGATATAGTCTGTGTGTGGAGAAATATTATAAGCATTAAAGATAGTGCAAGCATTAAAACTAAAGAACACCAGACTACGATCTCTAACTGGATTGTCGTGGATTATGTGAAAGGCATATAATCGAAATATACACTCCCTTGACCATGAAAATGCCGAAGTACATGAATTACTTGACATCCCTGCGCTGTGCATCTCCAATACTTATAACACTTTTAATGCTTGCACTATCTTTAATGCTTATAATATTTCTCCACACACAGACTATATCAATCATATAAAGACTTTGCCACCAGATCTACCAACCTAACACTCTTATTTACCTACCTATGTGCCTCTACCACACATATCTCTCTGCCACACTATATAAACAAGACGCACATGCGTGCCACACATATAACATTTGCACTATATAACCACTTATCTTCATGTTGTACTTTAACCTATATCTTTGATTTTTGATTGTACCTATTAATATAAATGTAATCTCGAAGTGTGTACTGCCACTCTAAATTCTGTAATGAATGTTGACCCACAATGTTTGAATATGTATCAATGTTTGAATATGTATTGGTATGTCTCTCGGCTGAAAAGGAGGTCATATAACTGTCCATGCATTAATAAATTGCTCCGAAGAATCCAAACCTCGGTTTGGAGGAAACAGCTGTAAGCACAATAATGTTTTGAACAGTTCTTTGATTCTTATATTTCATATTTCATATATATATATATATATATATATATATATATATATATATATATAAGTAGAAAAATGACTCGGTTGTGTTCTTTGCACATAAAATACAGTCCTTCTCTTTCCCTCTCAGACTTTGGCAAAGACGACAAAAAAAGTCCTGGATGGTGCCGCCATCATCTACTGCTTTCCCATTACCATCGTAAGTACTTCCTATGAGTATGATGGACATATAGCTGCAGTTTACCGTGAGGTTTCTTAGTTGATGTGTGGGTCATATACATACCAGACCTTTTGATGGGGTCTACCTTGAAAAACTAAAGCAAGGTTGTGTAGGGAAGTGTCGGACATGACCAAAGAAATAGATATTTGGATTGATTCCCTTGGTCACTCAATAAAGAAGAAGGAACTATTTCCCCATTTTTACGTCTAAGGTTCAAAAGTTCAATTCAATTAACTTTCAGCCAAAACTGCATATATTGTATCGGGGCAAGCTGTCACGTCTATGTGTCAACGTTATGTATCAGGGTAATCTGTCACGTCTATGTGTCAACGTTATGTATCGGGACAAGCTGTCACGTCTATGTGTCAACGTTATGTATCGGGGCAAGCTGTCACATCTATGTGTCAACGTTATGTATCGGGACAAGCTGTCACGTCTATGTGTCAACGTTATGTATCGGGGCAAGCTGTCACATCTATGTGTCAACGTTATGTATCGGGACAAGCTGTCACGTCTATGTGTCAACGTTATGTATCAGGGTAAGCTGTCACGTCTATGTGTCAACGTTATGTATCGGGGTAAGCTGTCACGTCTATGTGTCAACGTTATGTATCAGGGTAAGCTGTCACGTCTATGTGTCAACGTTATGTATCGGGGTAAGCTGTCACGTCTATGTGTCAACGTTATGTATCGGGGCAAGCTGTCACATCTATGTGTCAACGTTATGTATCGGGACAAGCTGTCACGTCTATGTGTCAACGTTATGTATCGGGACAAGCTGTCACGTCTATGTGTCAACGTTATGTATCGGGGCAAGCTGTCACATCTATGTGTCAACGTTATGTATCGGGACAAGCTGTCACGTCTATGTGTCAACGTTATGTATCGGGGTAAGCTGTCACGTCTATGTGTCAACGTTATGTATCGGGGCAAGCTGTCACATCTATGTGTCAACGTTATGTATCGGGACAAGCTGTCACGTCTATGTGTCAACGTTATGTATCGGGACAAGCTGTCACATCTATGTGTCAACGTTATGTATCGGGACAAGCTGTCACGTCTATGTGTCAACGTTATGTATCGGGGCAAGCTGTCACATCTATGTGTCAACGTTATGTATCGGGACAAGCTGTCACGTCTATGTGTCAACGTTATGTATCAGGGTAAGCTGTCACGTCTATGTGTCAACGTTATGTATCGGGGTAAGCTGTCACGTCTATGTGTCAACGTTATGTATCAGGGTAAGCTGTCACGTCTATGTGTCAACGTTATGTATCGGGGTAAGCTGTCACGTCTATGTGTCAACGTTATGTATCGGGGCAAGCTGTCACATCTATGTGTCAACGTTATGTATCGGGACAAGCTGTCACGTCTATGTGTCAACGTTATGTATCGGGACAAGCTGTCACGTCTATGTGTCAACGTTATGTATCGGAGCAAGCTGTCACATCTATGTGTCAACGTTATGTATCGGGACAAGCTGTCACGTCTATGTGTCAACGTTATGTATCGGGGTAAGCTGTCACGTCTATGTGTCAACGTTATGTATCGGGGCAAGCTGTCACATCTATGTGTCAACGTTATGTATCGGGACAAGCTGTCACGTCTATGTGTCAACGTTATGTATCGGGACAAGCTGTCACGTCTATGTGTCAACGTTATGTATCGGGACAAGCTGTCACGTCTATGTGTCAACGTTATGTATCGGGACAAGCTGTCACGTCTATGTGTCAACGTTATGTATCAGGGCAAGCTGTGACGTCTCTGGTGTCAACCTCCTTATGTATCAGGGCAACTGTCACATCTCTGGTGTCAACCTCCTTATGTATCAGGGCAACTGTCACATCTCTGGTGTCAACCTCCTTATGTATCAGGGCAACTGTCACATCTCTGGTGTCAACATTAAGTATCAGGACAACCGTCACATCTATGGTGTCAACATTCTTATGTATCAGAGCAAGCTGTCATGTCTCTGGTGTCAACCTCCTTATGTATCAGGTCAAGCTGTCATGTCTCTGGTGTCAACCTCCTTATGTATCAGGACAAGTTGTGACGTCTATGGTGTCAACCTCCTTATGTATCAGGACAAGTTGTGACGTCTATGGTGTGAACATATTTATGTGTCATGACAAGCTGTTATGTCTATGGGTCAACATTATGTATCATGACAAGCTGTTAAATCTCTGGTGTCAACATTCTTATGTATCAGGACAAGCTGTCATGGCTATGGTGTCAACTTCCTTATGTATCAGGACAAGCTATGACGTCTCTGGTGTCAACATCCAGCCAAAACTGCGACGATGAAGAGCCAGTCACAAAGATTGTAGTTCACGCACTACATTGGGGGTGGGGGGGGGGGTATTCATAAACTTACCGTAAACACATGTCGTTGTTATCTCCGGTTAGCATAATCCATTATCTGGTTGTAACTCAACATTTAGCTGATGCCAGGGATGGTGTGGGTGGTGGCTTGGAATGAGCAAAAATAGGGTTTATTACATTAACTCTTTCTCTGCCAGGATCGCAAGTATTATGTATTTTCTACTCATAGTCAGGTTGTAACCTAACATTGCTTTCAATGACAAGGGCAAGAGTCGGTTTGGCAAGACTGACAGATCTATAATGATGTTACAGAAACATTTGTCTTTAGCTGGTCATATTTGAGCTCTGTCAACGAGACAAGAAGTTAGAAAAAGTCAAGTAATGAGTAAATTGTTACTCAAAAGCAATGCACTACACCAGTATGTCTGACACGCAGTATATCAAGCAAGAATCTGGATAACGAGCA
The DNA here is from genome assembly GCA_964016885.1 of Eledone cirrhosa. Lineage (NCBI taxonomy): Eukaryota > Metazoa > Mollusca > Cephalopoda > Octopoda > Eledonidae > Eledone > Eledone cirrhosa. Next base: position 415,085,381 of record OZ024740.1, read on the forward strand.
CACATACAAAAGTAGTGATTTCTTCTCTACATGATTTTGCCTGGACCAAGATAGCAGAGACATAGGACCTACTTTGCTTTTTCAGATGATGCAGACATCTGATCAAATAATCCCGTAAAGAAGTCTGCAACGACTGCATATGTACCAAGTATATCTGAACAGTTCATCACTTTCAAGTGAAAATGTACTCTATAGGACATTAATCAGTGATAGAGACATAACAAAACAATATTACATACTTGATGAGAAACTATGGCTTGGTACAGGAAATATTTGTTTGAAAATTCTGTCTGGAAAATTTAAATAGCTGTACTTATTCTAATAAGCTGTACCTTGAGATAAAAAGGACAGATCCTGAACACTATAGATCTTTCCTGCAATCAGATCTGGACACAATGCAACAATGGATCACGGACTGGCAACTCAAGTTGGCTGTGGACAAGTGTACCACCATGCATTTTGGGAGTAAAAACCCAGCGTCCACATACTCCCTCCACAACACTAATACCAAGAAGTCTTCTTGTGAACGAGACCTGGGCATTACTGTCAGCAGCGATTTGTGTTGGACGAAGCACGTCTCTAAAATTGTCAAGAAGGCCGAGGGTGTCTTGGCATCACTCAGCAAGACCTTTGTCAGCCGCTCTCCAGCTATCTATTTAAAGCTGTATATAGCTATGGTGCGGCCACACTTAGAATTTGCATCACCAGTCTGGAACCCTTATCTTGCTCAGACCAATAACCACCTGGAAATTGTTCAGAGACGTGCAACCAAGCGAATACCCTCCATCAGGCATCTATCATACTCTGAACACCTTACTTCCCTGGGCATGGATACATTGAAGTTCCGACGTCTGGCAACTGACTTGGTAAACACCCACAAAATCATTAACCATCTTACCAACAACAACCCTGAGCACCTTTTAGATTTCCATGTGTCTAACACCGTGGGCATGTCCTCAAAGTCAGAAAACAGCACAGCTTCCATGATTTTCAGAAACATTTTTTCACGCTCAGAGTTGCTGAAGCATGGAACAAATTATCTGTATCAGTTGTTAGCTGTCGGGACGCTGCATTCTTTAAAACCTCCATGCTTCCTGAGATTCGCCAACACTACACCTGATGTGTCCCCCCCTCCATATACACGCACACATGTATATCATGACTCATACACTGTTCATTTTCCTGACATTTGTACATTATTCAATGTACTATACATGCACCTTTGATGATTTGAAGTGCACCTGAGCACTGTACACAATAATTGCATTATTATTATTATTATTATTGGTGGATTGACAGTACGGTAGAGGGTCGGACGCCATGCTTTGCAGCAAAGAGTTACGGCCCTTGCCATTCTGAGTTCAAACCCCGCCGAGGTTAACTTTGCCTTTCATCCTTACGAGGTCGATAAAATAAAGTACCAGTAATGCACTGGGTAATTGCTGGCCTTGTGCCAAACGTAGAAACAATTATTATTATTATTATAAATGTCACGAACTTTGAGCTTTGTATGACTCCCAGGACGCGGGAACAGCGGTATTTTGTCCCCAAAAAATGTCGGTCGTCTGCCATGAATTTCTTTATTAATAACATTTTGTTTTTGTTCTTTATTTTTTTCAATAATATTTTAATGCATACTAAACAAAATAACAACAAAAACGGGGTTGTTTAACTCCATGTCAGGCTTGATCGAGCAGATCTCTGATCAAAGGTGTGTTTATATAATTTTACATATTTTTATATCTAGGCCTACGTTGTCCAGTGTATACTTTTTTTTATTTATTCAAGACGGTAAATGTAAATTAAGAGAGGTTTGGCTTTTATCACTCCTAGGTCAAACGACTGGGCAGAAGCCTGGATCAAAATTAGGGTTAAACAATATTCTACTTCAGGAATCAAACTTGTGGTGAGAATTATCCCAATTCGGACCATTCCATCATTTTAGAGCCGAGGTTTAAGGGATATTCGGCTGTCACTTCTAGCAGTTCGAGTGACCGCATAGAGACTGTTTCACTGACTCGAGGCGTAAAGTGGAGTGTTCTAATCTCGAGTGGTTTTCTAATTACATTCTAAACAATACCAATGGAATATTTTCCACAGTGCAAACACAAATGTTACATTCGAGCGCTTTGAAGCTGCCATTGACTTGTCAGAAGCAGCAGACAAATATCCTCCAAATCACACTTTATTGTTTATAAAAAATAGAGGAAGGATACTTTGGCTAATGTGGCACCAGATACTCATGTGTCTGAATAAAAAGGATGGTCACGGGTGGAGCGTCTTTGATCAATGGTCTCGGACAGAGTTAAGATTTAAACTGGATAAAGACTAAGCTATGACAACAACAATGTAACAAATATTGGAGAGAATCCGTCTAGAATGTATTGAGGCGGGGAAAGCTATTTAAGTCAGTGAGACTAAATTGTTTTAATTTTTTTTTCGTTTATTGTTTTCCAAAGTGATTTGATTTCTATGGTGTCGTGTTTAGTGTAGACGGTCATGAGGACAATTTTACGGCAGTACTCCAGTAAAGAAAGAATATAGGAATGATGACATTTTGAACTTTCGAAATGAAAATAATTGATATCTTATGAGCAGGACCGGAGCTATTATTAAGGCCAACTAGGCAGCCGTGTAGGGCGCAGATCTCAGAGAGGCACATTATTGAACCTTAAAGGATTACACTTGTATACAAATTTGTGTAATTAAATCAAATATATAATAATTTCCTGTAATCAATAAATAAATCGCCAAATATCTTTGCCACGTAACAGAGTTGTAAAAATATCCAAAGTGACCGAGAGTTGTACGGTGTTACGTCCTATCACATGATTTGGCGTGGATGGTTGCGGGCAATGTAGTGGAAAATGTAAGTTTAGTAATTTTCTTAACAAACTGTAAGTTGGAATTATTTTATTTCGGAAAATGGGATGCATAACTCGGAGAAGGGATGCACATTGTATAGCTAGCCTAGGGTATTAAATACCCAGGCTCTGGCTTTACTTGTCAGGCAAAACCAACTATAATGTTAATGTGGATTTTCTAGCATAGGTTATTAAAAACAAGGTTGCTGATAATTCTGTGTGAGGCTTCTTTAAAGGAAGGAGAGTATGTTTGTTTCTCCCTATTTGTTTATGCTTGTTTTCTGACATAGATGAGTTCAGTATAATATTCTGTTTGGCTTACTGAGCTACAACATGGCGTGTGTTTCATACCTTCTTCTGCTACGTTGTTGTCCTCCAGAATATGTATGTATAATACACACACATGAATGTTATGTGAACACACACACACACACACATATATACACACACACACACACACACACACACACACACACACACACACACACACACACACACATATATATATATATATATATATATATATATATATATATATATATATATATATATATATATATATATATATATACGTATATATATATGTATTTGTGCAAATATATACGTACACACATAAATACACACACATACATACTTATATGGAACTGAATATCCGTGTGTGAGTATTCATTTTTATTCTCTAAAGCTAAATAGACCCCCTTCTGGTTGTTACTAGTTCAAGTTGACTGTTCAGCCCAGGCAGACTTTGTTTTTAAACGTGATGACGAAAGTTCTCTGTTTACAGGTCGTTTATCAGACCAATTATTTGCTAATTTCATTTGTATTCGGTTTAACTTAGTGAACATTTTCTGAAAATGTTGATTGATAAGTGTGTCTGGCCAACGACCTTTAACAATGCTATATGCATCTTGTAGAGACATTCCCTGACATGTAATGAGATATTGTATTGCTGCGACTGGCGCTCGAACTCGACTGTGTTCACTAAAAATTAGAGTTGCTCGACCTAATTCTTTAGAGCCATTTATGAATTTATTTATCATTGGGAAATGGTCTTGAATCCGATTATGATCTGTACTGTCTACATTCACATACAGTTTAGGATGTGCGTGATTGTCTCGTTTTGAACAGGTGCACGGACACGCTAGATTTATGTGGTCGGTACTATTTAAATTCGTTATATCGACTAACGAATGAATATCCAATTTGCAGAGAAGTCTCTGGTCATTTGCAGCCTCCACACGACCAACGTACAAATACGGTGTAATCTGCGCTATGTTTTCGTTACAATCCAATGGTTGAGATTGACTTTTCATTAATAATATTCGCTGTGAAATCGTCTTGTCAAGAAGACTAGACGTACTTAAATGTTTGTTTTCTTGTGTAAGATTGAAATGAATTCCCGACTGACAGCTATCGTCACTACGAGATCTCGTTAAACTGGTAACGAAAATATCTGGGACCATCAAGGTGGCATTAGGGTCTGGAGATTTGTTGCGATTAGACGCCGAATACTTCGCGCTTGAAGATCGTTTATTGTACTTTCCTTCATTAACTTTATCTTTGTCAAGCTGTAACTGTTCATCTCGGCTGTTCAGATTTGGACATGACATGTACAGATTCTTTTTACTGACCGTCCTCACCTGATCTTGTCGTTTTTTACTGGAAAATAACGAATGTAGAAAGTCCCCGATGCCTGTTTGCTGGGAGCGTCGTTTTTTCAGAGTTTTATGTTCATTGAATTGTGTTGGTACCGATAACTGCTTCCTAATCAACACTCGATGATCACTTGAGTTTGGTCTGACATTATTATCTTCGTCCGAGACATCAGTCACAGTTAGGTTTTCTGTGAACAAATCCCTATCACTCATTGGACCGACAGATATGGTCCTCGTAAGTTTCTTACGAGCTATGTATACAGTAGTCATTGTGCTGCACTGCCAACCTGAAAGTAGTGAAATAAACAAATGTTAGTCATTTTGCCGAGTTACACAATTTCTTTCTTCCTTCACCCCTCTCCCTCTCTCTCGCTCTCTCTCTCTCTCTCGCTCTCTCTCATACACACATACACACGCTATCTATCTACCACACTCTTTCCACTCACTCATTATATATATATATATATATATATATATATATATATATATATATATATGTCACGACACTCGTACACAGAACAGTGTCGTCATTGAAATATATATCACAGCATTATTATTAAAGGACTTGAACATCTAAACTACCTCGCTTTTATATATATATAATGAAGGAATTGTGGTAAGGAACCAGATGGACCATAACGCACCAGAGTACTCAGTCCAGAAATAGCCGTCAAAACGGCTTGAGCTCTGCCGTCGGAGTCATACATTTTCATATATATATATATATATATATATATATATATATATATATATATATACACACACAATACATTAACAGAGAAAGCCTTAAGCTATACTCTGACTGGCTTCCATCTCACTCAACAAACATTAGGATATACCTTAGTATAATCCCAATTTTACGTTTGGGGTGCTAACTATATGTATTTTGCGGAAGGCCAGTAGTATTATTTTATATGAGACATAATTAAAATATATCTCCTTTTCCAAACAATTGTTTCATTACAAGTTTTCTACAAGTTGGGAGAATGTGTCCGGGTTATGTAGAAGCCTTCACAACATTCCGTAGGAATATATGCAGGTGGCACTTATAAATCATCAGTGGATGCCCGTCAAACATCGATATAAAAAAAACTTCTCTTACCGATGTTTTAATCCCATGTCAGTGATTGTCTCTTTCCGTATCAGAATGACCGCCAAATTTGAAATTCCAGCAGTCTCAGAATGAGGAGTCTCACACTGTCTTCAAGCGGAAAGGGGAGGTAATCGCGAAACACAAGGATTTAAAATAATATACACATGGGTCAATTAATTTTTTCAACAATTTTAACCTTGCGTGTGAAGAACTCAATTAGACTTTAAAAAAAATAAATATATGCATGTATTATTTATACACGCATACAGGTATTTTCTTAGGCTAAAAACAGAGATATGATACCAGAATAACAATCAATATTACATAGTAATAATAAATACGGAAAGTTACGCTTAAAAGGTATCTGGAAGTATTTATCTCAGACCAAATCAATACATTAACAGAGAAAGCCTTAAGCTATACTCTGACTGGCTTCCATCTCACTCAACAAACATTAAGATATACCTTAGTATAATCCCAATTTTACGTTTGGGGTGCTAACTATATGTATTTTGCGGAAGGCCAGTAGTATTATTTTATATGAGACATAATTAAAATATATCTCCTTTTCCAAACAATTGTTTCATTATAAGTTTTCTAATATATATATTACTTGTGTTTGTTTAATAACTCTGGTCGAGAGCTTCTTATTCGGTATGTTGAACAGAATCAATTCCTTTGTTCACACTTTGAATTTGCCCGCCAAAAACCCGGATGTGTTATCTCCTCTGCTGGAGAATGAGCACGTGACAGTGACACAGTGTCTGCTACTATTAGTAATTTACTGCTACGCTTCACACCGGTCATAGGCACAGAAACAGAAACCTGTTGATAACGTGAGTCCGCGTTTCAGTCTACAAACTTGCATATTGCGCAAGTCGGATTGTTGATTTTGGATTCATAAAAACCAATTGAGGATATTGTATAATACCCCTCGATACGGTCCAGGTTTGTTATTTAACCTGATTGTATTTTCGCGGATATTGGCTGACTGCCACAGCTTCGATTTTACTAATCTTCCACTCATATATATATATATAATATAGAAATGGCTTCTACAAGACTAGAACTGTTTCATTCGAAGGAAATCATCAAGAAAGCCGACTGTCAATGTGATATGGTGGTATTTATACATTTTATGGTGGTAGGCGAAGGTGGTAATTGGGATAGGTGGAGGTCATTGGCTGATGGATTTAAAGAATGGGGGTTCTTTGGAAAAACTATATTTAAAGAAAAATATAAAGAAAAATGGAAAAAATGAAACGAAATTTCATTTCTCACTCTTAATACGGCTGTTACTTAAATATAAGTATGTATACGTACATACATATATGTATACAGACGTACAGTAGTATGTATATATATATATATATATATATATATACATACATGCACACATAAATATGTATGGATTTACCGAACATTTATTATAATGCTCGGTGTGTTTGTAAACAAACATCCCGAATTAAGCCGTACAGTGTTTAGCTAATAAGCTTGAAACTAGTACATCGTTCCTTTGTCAGTGTTGAACAAAAGAGCAACAATGGTTGCTAAACACTGTACGGCTTAATTCGGGATGTTTGTTTTGACTGCATACCCATATAAGGACTGTACCCGTTGATAAGTTCAGCTAGATTCCCACCGTTCTAATACTGCAGGTTTAGTTCGGATCTAGCTGTCGAAACGACCGGAGTTCAGCCGTCGGGGTCCTGACTCTTTTCCTATATATATATACTAGCAGTTTAGCCCGCCGCTGCTCGGGTTTGTTCATTTGCTATGAAAAGTTACATACAGGTAAACGTAGCTTGAAAGCGAATAAGGTTATCAATTAAGTGCATAAAGTAGTTGAACCGGTTATTAAAAGTTACGAACCAATTAGCATTTTGGACAATCAATGATGGATTAATAATCTTCCAATAGCGAATTTAGCAGACTAAAGTTGCAAGATGGTGGCACTGATGCCGCTGGGTGTCAGATCTGTCCGCCATGGGTGACCCTACCAGGAAATAGTTTTCCAGGCGGCATAGCTCCAACACCTCCAACACCTGCACCAACTTCTTTAGCACCTCTTTGTAGACGATATTTCGTGTCATCCCTTGAGGAGTGTAAGCAAAAAGTCCATTCCTGCTCCCTACGCGGGAACAGGTTACATAAAGTTGGCCATGGGAGAAGCATGGCTCCCCCAAATAGATGCCCGCCACCGACAATGTTTGTCCTTGGGACTTGTTAATAGACATGGAAAAACATGGTCTCACCAGGAATTGGGATCGCTGGAAATCGAACGGGATATCTGACACCGAGGGGGAAAGGGTCATCCTTGGCAGTGTATTCGGCAGAATCGCCAGAAGTACAACACTATGGGTGTTGTCATATTAGTATTTAACCAATTAAAGTCGTAAAAAATAAATAATTTAAACATTCCGATTCATATTTCTATAGCATTAATCTGTTATATGAAGTGTTATTTAGACTAGAACTCAACACCCAATTTATAACTTGATAGAGCTTCTAGCCCCATATTTACACACACACCCCACACACACGCGCACACACACACACACGCACGCACACACACACACACACACGCTTACACCTCCACTTATTCTCTCTCACACACACACATACACACACAAAGAACAGTTCTAACACGAGATAACATCTATCCCCCACATTTACGTATAGACATATCTTCTCACTCTCACACACACACATTCACATACTTACACCTTCATACATTCTCCCACACACTTAAACAGGCATGTACAAAAAAAAAAAAAACCCTTTTAAAGGGAGACTACTCTTAATCCACCTAACCTTAACTCTTTGACATTAGAGATAAAACAGATACTCAATACCATTTCCTGTCAGCATGACTTGGCAAGCTATTTAGAACACTGGTTTAACCGCTTTATTTCCCTCCGAAGAAGAGATATTATCTTGAAAATTAAGGACATTTAAATAAATCTAAGGTAAAAGACTAATTGTCAACAATATCTTTTGCATTTGCATTCTTTATTCTATGTCCATACCTGCATTGTTTTGGCTTTATATACATATACAAACGTTTATATATATATATATATATATATATATATATATATATATATATATATATATACGTATATATATATATATATGTATATATATATATATATATGTATATATATATATATATATATATATATATATATATGTATATATATATATATATATATATATATATGTATATATATATATATATATATATATATATATATATATATATATATGTATATATATATATGTATATATATGTCTAATGGTAGCTAAGATGCTTCCATGAGCGGTATGCCGGTTGAACACTCTATGCTCCTACGGAGCAGAGTATTATAGTATGGAAAACGAAAAATTAGTGATGCATCAGAACTCAATTTATTGTGCGTTACAATTGTTTCCCCGGCGAACAGCTCGAGGTGCGATCCATGTGTGGATCTACCTGACTCTGGACTCGCGGGTTCCTCAGACACGTCTATTGATTTCGGAATCAATAGACGTGTCCGAGGAACCTGCGAGACTAGAGTCAGGTTTATCCACACACAGATCGCATCTCGAGCTATTCGCCGGAGAAACAATTGTAACACACAATAAATTGAGTTCCGATGCATCACTGATTTTTCGTTTTCCATTATATATATATATATATATATATATATATATATATATATATATATAGTGGTAGAGCACTCAGTCCAAGGGACGAGTTGAAGATCCACTAAGGTGAAACAATTGTTCTCGGTATGGTGAACTAAATGTTATGTAACCACTTCTATATATATATATACACGTATACACACACACACATATATATATACGCACATGTATACAAATACACACGCGCACACAAATACATACATATATATATATATAGAATAAGGAAAAGCGAATTAGTTTCAGATGTTCAAGTCCTTTATTAATAATGCTGTGATATATATTTCAGTGACGACACTGGCCACATTGTTCTGTGTGCGAGTGTCGTGTCATCATCAGACAGCTTGTTACATAATAAGGTTATGTTTCCGAGGCAATCCAACTTGGATCGACAAGGGAACGGATGAATTGCGTGTTTTGGGGTTTTTCATCCGCTCCCTTGTGAGTACCAATTCACCCCCACCGGCCTGCGCAAGCGTATGTCCGAAGGAAGTTGACCATTCGCCACCGCAGATTTCAACGAAATTTGCTTAGTCAGTTCACCCTGTCATCCAAAACAATGGCCCACCAATGCCTGTACCATATTTTACTGCTACCCATCACGGCTGTGGCAGTCAGCCGAGAGCCAGAGGGGATGGGAGAGTGTTAGTTTTTTACCCCTCACTAAGCGTTGACGGTACGACTGACCATCACCTTATAAGGGAAAATAAACTTATTCTAGGTATCATGGTTTTACGTTGGAAGTTAAGAGTGAGAGTTGGAAATAAAAATTAAAATCCTAAATCAAATATCAGAAATTATAAATTAAACAATTAAGAAATTAACAATTAGAAATTAAAGAATTAAAAAAATTCTTTTCAGGTGATAATTCGGATTGAGGTGAGTAAAAATATAGACTGAAGTGAGTAAATAATATGGAGAGAGATGTTTAATTAATATGTTCTGAGAGGGATTCTAGTGTCACAGTTACTATATCCACATATTGAACGACAGTGCCGTACATTATAACTACAGGGCTCCAAGCATTAGTGAATCTGGTACACAGTTTTAATTTCCATCACATGGAACAAAATCAAAGAAAAACAGACATAAAGTACACAAAAGAAAAGAACAGAACCAATAGTGAATAAGTGCAAAAACACAGAGTACATATATGCAAAATGATCCATATGATTGTCCATCTGTTCAAATGCGATTTGGTGCAGGAAAATAGGGGTTTATCCTATTATTTGTTTCCGCGTATTTATCCTGCCGAAAGTTACTAGTATGTCCGTCCAGTGTAAGGGGTTTCCATCCTCATAGTAGAGGGTATTTCCGGGGTAGCTTATGGTTGGTTCCTCTCTTCTCCACCATATCGGTTACATCGTAAAGCGCTCAACTAATTGGAGCTAAATTATTAGGGTAAACGTTGATGCAATTCAATTCAAGCACTCAACGTACTTTTTCCACATAGGAGTGACGGAGTAAATATCGAATAAGGAAAAGCGAAGTAGTTTCAGATGTTCAAGTCCTTTAATAATAATGCTGTGATATATATTTCAGTGACGACACGGGGTAGCAGTAAAATATGGTACAGGCATTGGTGGGCCATTGTTTTGGATGACAGGGTGAACTGACTAAGCAAATTTCGTTGAAGTCTGCGGTGGCGAATGGTCAACTTCCTTCGGACATGCGCTTGCGCAGGCCGGTGGGGGTGAATTGGTACGCACAAGGGAGCGGATGAAAAACCCCAAAACACACAATTCATCCGTTCCCTTGTCGATCCAAGTTGGATTGCCTCGGAAACATAACCTTATTATGTAACAAGCTGTCTGATGATGACATGACACTCGCACACAGAACAGTGTGGCCAGTGTCGTCACTGAAATATATATCACAGCATTATTATTAAAGGACATTATTATTAAAGGGCAGAGGATTGGCAGTACCAGTAGAGGGTCGGACGCCATGCTTTGACGCATAGAGTTACGGTCCTTGCCATTCTGAGTTCAAATCCCGCCGAGGTTAACTTTGCCTTTCATCCTTTCGGGGTCGATAAAATAAAGTATCAGTAATACACTGGGTTAATTGCTGGCCTTGTGCCAAAAGTAGAAACAATTATTATTAAAGGACTTGAACATCTGAAACTACTTCGCTTTTCCTTATTCGATATTTACTCCGTCACTCCTATGTGGAAAAAGTACGTTGAGTGCTTGAATTGAATTGCATCAATATTTACCCTAATATATATATACATATATATATATATATATATATATATATATATATATATATATATATATATATATATATAAGTAGAAGGGATATTTAATTTGTTGGAAATCCGACAAATATAAATGTTTATAACTGATTCAGAGCACTCGACAGTTTTTCTGGAGTAAATATTCAATGATATTAAATAAATGGAAACTATATTTATAAAACCATATTTATTTTATTATATATATTTCAAGAGCACCAAAACACTTTGGTATGCTTTCTTCAGATAAAATACAAAGTTTGTTTTATAAATAGAGACATACCCAGGAAAATCATACCTTATCAGTTTGATATTCCCTGGATAGTGGAAATGTATAATGGATTTTTCAAACTTATGGGTGAATATGCAAATGAATATGTAAATAATTGAAAAACAACCGTTAATTTAAACGACTATGGAGAGTTTAGATATATAATATATAATAGTAATAGCGAGTAGAAGGAAAATACTAGTAAGAGAGAGAGAAGAGAAGAAGGAAAAAATAGTAAGAGAGAGAGAGAAGAAGGAAAAAAGCAAAGATAAATGAAAAGCTCATATAACGTTATAAAGTTAAATTGTTTATTATTATTACAATTAATAGTAGGTTGATTTGCCTTATTATTGTTATCAATGTATTTAATTTTATTTGTATACCCTGCTCTATTTAAAGCTTCATTATAATATTTAGTCTTAACAAAATGTTTTTTATTAACGGAGATGCGTGAAATCCGTTGTTCGACACTATTGACAATAGTGTTCTTAATAGATCTAGGATGATTAGAGTTAAAACTTACATAATTTAGATTCTCATTAATTTTATGGAATGGATAGTAGAGCCCTGTGCTAAGGTTTAATGTTACGTCTAAAAAGTTAACGATTTTATAGTTATTCTCTATTTCTAACTTAAGGTTGTAGTTATTGAAGAATTGTATTATGGATTTTCTTTTCCTATTAATTTCACAATTGCTATGATTTTCAATTAAAAGCAGCATATGATAAGCATACGAATTTATTTAATTCTTGTAGACATCGCCAGAATTTAACATTCAGAACTATATATGGTTAAGCCGTTTGGCGAAAAGTTTGTTACATACATACGGTCGTCAGCTTTATTAATATAGATATATTATTTACCATTTGCATGTAGACAGGTCTCTCTGGAAATAGGGTTGGGGACGTTGAGGGTATTATGTGGCCGTGAGAGGAAGTGGGGCGGTGGCCCCAAAAGTTTGAGAACCTCTGATTTAAAGTGATGACTTATCCCGCGGAGGTTAACTTTGCTTTTCATCCTTACGGGGTCGATAAAATAAAATACCAGTAATGCACTGGGATAATTGCTGGCCTTGTGCCAAAAAGTAGAAACAATTATATAGTTATGTACCTCTATAGTTCAAATCTCACTGAGTTTCACTTTATGTTTTATCTTTTGATATCAGTAAACAAATAGAGAAAAGTTCGTTATTATAGACATTGCGTTTTGGTGAATTGATAGTAGCTGAATATTGGAGACATTAATGAAATATAATAGGGCAGGATCGTTAAAAGATATATGCAGCTGTTTTAAACATATTATTACCAAGTAATATAGTTCTATTAGTTTTGTTTAATTTAATACTTGGGTAAGTAATGCGGATATCCTAAAGAAACAATCGTGAACATATAAATCAAAATAGTTGACGGAGCTAGTTTAAAAGGATTTCCTATTTAATTTATTATAGTTTTCTTCCTAAACTGAGTTTTTTAAGGAGAGTGAAATAGTTTTATTGGCATTTATTAATAGTTTATTTGACAATAAAGATATCATTGATAGGTTAATAATGGTCAGCATCCGCATGAAACAGACGATATGTATATTGTGCCAAGGGATGAAGTAAAGTCTAGGATTTCTCGTAAAGCCCTTTATGGGAGAAAATAGCTGTATACCGGTTGATTATTAATTCATAACAAGTAGAGATACTGCAGAATTTGTGGCCTTTTTAGTTATTTGTTTATAAATTACTGGCAAATAGATTACTGATATGAAATTTAATGAGAAATGGAATCCATTAGAAATAGCAGTGGGTCTAAGGTATATCCTTGTTGAATGCCGTACTATTTCTTTATGATGAGATTCAATACGATGTATGGACACGTATTATTGTATTATTCTGTATGGGTTGAGACACTGTGTGTGTAAATTAACCAACCCACCAATATCATATTACTCAACTTTCACAATAACAATTCGAGGGTTTACATCCTTCTCTGAATCAATACAACACAATACAAATGCACGCAAAAACGTACACACACACATAAATACGTACATACACTCACACATACATATGTACATACATACATACGTACATACATACATACATACATTCATTCATACATACACACACACACACACATTCATAAATACATACATACATACGTACGTACATTCATACATACACACACAAACATATATATACATACACACACTAACACATACATACATACATTCATACATGCACACACTAACACATACATACGTACATACATACATACGTACATACATTCATACATACATACACACATACATAAATACATACATGCATACATACATACATGCATGCATACACACATACATACATGCATGCATGAATGCATACATACATACATATATACATACATACATACACACACACACACACACATACACACACATACATGCATACATACATACATACACACGCACATACATACATACATACATACATACATACATACATACATACATACATACATACATACATACATGATGGCTGCCCCCTCGTTATCGAGTATGGCCATTGCACGAGGAGAAAAAAAAATTAATATATAAATAAAAAAAAAAATAAAAAATAAAAAATAAATATATATATATATATATATATATATATATATATATATAATAAAGTTAAATAAAAGTCAAATGATTAAAATTTAGCTTCGTTTATTACTGCTATATATATTTCAGTGACAGCCATCCTGGCAAGGTGACCACTCCAACGGAGTCGTTACTCCGTTGGAGTGGTCACCTTGCCAGGATGAAGGATTCTAGAATACCAAAACAACTCTTTTATGGAGAGTTGGTTAAAGGAAAACGACCGCCACATAAACCAAAAAAGAGGTATAAGGATTCCTTGAAAGCCTCTCTGAAAGACGCTAACATCTCTGCTGATACATGGGAGAATATTGCTGCTGATCGTAATAAATGGAGAAAGACTGTATATGAGGGAAAAGTTGCTTTTGAGGCATCTCGAATCGCATACGAGAAAGTAAAGCGGGATGTGAGGAAGGGCATTGCTGTTGCACTTCCAGACGGCGAGGGTCCTCCTATGGTGCTGACATGCAGCGTCTGTGCGAGACTCTGCCTAAGCAAAGCTGGATTCGAAAGTCATCTTCGCAGTCATAAAGTAAGACCAGTGGTTGACTAAGCACAAGAGCTTCTATACTGTCACACATAGAGCTTTCCAAAATCTCGACATCACTGATGTGGTCCCTCCAGTGAACGCCATGGATCCGTCTGAGACACATCTGATGGAAACGCTCCAATTGCTTAAGGTGGTGTCGATATGTCAGCCAGGTCTCGCAGGCATAAAGAAGACAAGAGAGCACACATACCCTGTACACCTTTACCTTTGTCCTCCTGCATATGTCTCGCCGACCCCAGAGTCGCCTTTCTAGCTTTCCGAAAGCATCACTTGCTTTCCTAATCCTAAGTGAGATTTCACTGTCAAGGTTGCCGTATCGATTGACAGTGCTTCCCAGGTAGACAAACTGATCAACCACTCCAAGTCGTTTGCCATACACATAGATGTTTGGTTCAGTGTACTGCTTACCAGGGGAAGGTTGGTACATGACAACGGTTTTCTTGAGACTGACAGTCAATCCTAGGGCAGTGAAAGCGTCAGAAAATGCATTTAAAATGTGCTGCATATCACTCTCTGTGTGCGCTACAAGATCGCAATCATCTGCATACAAGAGGTCTCTTATGATTGATGTAAATACTTTTGTCTTCGCAGCAAAGCGCCTGATGTTAAATATGCTGCCTGAGGTTCGATATCGGATGTAAACACCATGCTCGCAATTCCTGAATGCAATACAGAAAACCATTGCAAAGTATATGGCAAACAGGGCCGGTGCTGGAATATCCCCCTGTTTCACTCCATTTTTTACTGAGATAGGCTCCGACATGTTACCTCCGACATTAACCCAAGCCTTCATGTCGTCATGGAAAAACCTAACTAAAACAAGGAACTTATCAGGGCAACCAAGTTTCTGGAGAACCTTCCATAATGCATTTCTGTTAACAGTATCGAAAGCTTTTGTCAGATCGACAAAAACCTGATACAGATCCAAGCCTTTTCCATGCACTTCTCCTGGAGCTGTCTAGCTGAGAAGATCATATCAGTAGTGCCGCGTCCAGCACGAAAACCAGATTGACTTTCAGGAAGAACACAATCTGCAATGTGTGTCAGCAGACGGTCCTGAAGCACCCTACATAAAACTTTCCCTACAACAGAAAGCAATGATATACCCCTGTAGTTCCCACAATCATTCCTGTTACCCTTTCCCTTGTACAAGACCACCATTACTGTATCTCTCCAGTCCTCAGGTACGGATTCATTAGCCCATATCCTGCCAAACAAAGAGTGAAGATGTTGCAGGAGTCTCTCACCACCATATTGTAGGAGCTCAGCATGTATGCCATCCATACCTGGAGATCTTCCACTGTTCAGCTTCGAAATAGCCACTGCAACCTCCACAAGCGTCGGAGGTTCTGCGAGAGCTACTTTCACAGGACTTTCTGGAATGAGATTGAGGAAATCTTCCCTGACGACAGACGGCTGATTCAAAAGATCATCAAAGTGCTCTCGCCACCTTCGTAGAATTCCTTGTGAGTCACGAAGAAGTTCTTTGCCATCCTTGCTGCGAAGCGGTGTCACCAGAGAAGAAGACGGTCCATAAACCTCACGCAATAGACTGTACAACAGCTTTGTGTTATTGGAATCTGACGCAGTTTGTATCTCACCAGCCTTCTCACTCCACCACTGATCCTTCATCTGAAAAAGACTCCGCCTCACACGTGATTTTACATCCCTGAGTTCCTCATGCAACGTATTCCTCTCCTGTGGTTTTGCCGTCAAGTAACGTGACAGAGCACGCCTCTTATCAGCCAACAAGTCTTCTATATGTACATCATTCTCATTAAACCAGTCCTGATGTTTTCTCTGCACCAATCCCAGAACACGCCTGCCTACATCATAAACCGACTTTTTAACACATACATACATACATACATACATACATACATACATACATACATACATACATACATACATACATGGTGGCTGCCAACTCGTTTTCGAGTACGGCCACTACTTTATATCCATGTAGGCGAAACCCTACCGATGCGCTGAACGAGTGTGACTTTTTAGTCCAGCCAGCGACTTGAAAACTCTGGTACAAACACTACACTAGTGACAATTATTGACACCTAGTGCTGGGCCCACGGCACCATGTGACCCGAGGTGTCGTGTGAGATCACTACTCGACCTGCATACCCTTCCACAAACATCACATGTCGTCGTCTGATGAACACTTATAGTTCCACAGGTGCCTGCTTCCCTGTTCTTGTGCACTCTCAGGTGACTCTTTAGACCTGCCATGCTCAGACAAACCCTACTACAGGTCTCACATGTCAGGTCAGGCCGTCTGTCAGTGCCTTCGGGAAGGCCAACATGGATTCCTTTCCGGACATCTCTTTTTAGTGCAAACCACTCAATCTTGGGTGCTGGAATGTGCGTACTTTGCTTGATGTTGAAACAAATGTACAGCGACCTGAAAGAAGATCAGCATTGGTTGCCAAGGAGCTCAGGCGTTATGATATGGATGTTGTGGCCCTCTCGGAAACTCGATTTCACGGTGAGGGCCATTTCACAGAGAAATCCGGTGGATATGCCTTTTTCTGGAGGGGAAGGAAGGAAGGGAGGAGGAAAGCTGGTGTCGCTTTTGCCATAAAAACAGTTATAACAGACCATCTTCGGGAGCTGCCGACAGGCGTTAGTGACAGACTGATCACTGTGAGAGTTCCTCTGGAGGGTGGAAGATATGCAACATACATACATACATACATACATACATACATACATACATACATACATACATACATACATACATACATACATATGTATGTATGTAGCGAAAGCTAACTTCACTACAACATACATACATAAACACACACATACATACATACATACATACCCAGATGTGCACGCTTTAGAATGCACATACATGGATAAACATACACATGTTATACAGAGGCTCGCACCTCAGGTATCTTCGACGCCAACACAACAATCGCTCTGAGACACAAACCAGCCACCTTTACAATTTTACTATCAAGTATTCATTAAATGGTTTTTTTTTTTGGTTTTTTTTTTAGGTGGTGGTAGTGGTGGTGGTTGTGGTGGAGGTAGTGGTGGTGGTTGTGGGGATGGTGGAGGTAGTGGTGGTGGTGGTGGTGGAGGTAGTGGTGGTGGTGGTGATGGAGGTAGTGGTGGTGGTTGTGGTGATAGTGGTGGTAGTGGTGGTGGTAGCGTTGGTGGTGGTTGTGGTGATAGTGGTGGTAGTGGTGGTGGTTGTGGTTGTGGTTTTGGTAGTGGCTGTGGTGGTGGTAGCGTAGGTGGTGGTAGTGGTGGTGGTTGTGGTGATAGTGGTGGTGGTGGTGATAGTGGTGGTGGTGGTGGTGGTGGTGGTGGTGGGATGGTGATAGTGGTGGTGGATGGTGATAGTGGTGGTGGTGGTTGTGGTGGTGGTTGTGGTGGTGGTAGCGTTGGTGGTGGTGGTTGTTGTGGTGGTGGTGGTTGTAATGGTGATAGTAGTGGTGGTGATAGTGGTCGTAGCGGTAGTGGTGGTTGTGGTGGTGGTGGTTGTGGTGGTGGTAGCGTTAGTGGTGGTGGTTGTGGTGATGGTGGTGGTGATGGTAGTGGTGGTGATGGTGAGAGAAGTGTGAAATCGTGAGACTGTGCATTAAAGACTTTCTATTAAAGTGGGAACAAAAGATGAGATGCAACACAGGCTGGGATGGTAAAGCAGCCTTATTATAAGCAAGCGATTAATTGATACTTTATTCATTAACAATCAATTAATCTGTATGAAAAAAATACGACGAGAAGAAAATAATGTTGTGTGGTCACTAGAAACAGGTCGCCTCGTTATCTTTTCTATTTTATGATTACATTTCATTGGATAGATTAGGGGTGATGTTGGATGGAAGTGGACCTGACTGGTCTGTCTGTTGTGAAGTTATCTTCCAACAAAAACGAGGTTAAGCATAGAAATGGAAAAAAAAACCTCTTTAATAATTATATCTACCTTTCTCAATTAAACGATTCGTTGGGTAATTAGCTACACAAAACACACATACAAACATTACACACCTATCACCTATCTATCTATCTTTCTATCTCACTCTCTATCTCTGTTTCTTTCTCTCACTCCCCCTTCCCTTACCCCCCTCTCTCTCTATATATATATATATTCATATATACAGGGCGTCCCCCAAAAGTATACACAGTTTTATTAGAATGCTGTGGAAGTGTGTATACATTTTTGGGGACACCCTATATATATATATATATATATATATATATATATATATATATATATATATATATATATATATATATATATATATATATATATGTATGTGTGTGTGTGTATATGATTTTAAAAAAATGATTTTCGCTCTACATGGCTGAATGCAATAAATGTAATCTGAGTTTTTCGAATATTAATAATAATATTCGATTCATTTGCAATTATGCAAACAAGCCTCATTTTTAAAGCCATGTCAGTAGAATGAGCCCCTCATTCTTGCTCTTGTGTTGGCATGTAAAACTTCGAAAAACTCAGATTACATTTATTGTGTATATATATATATTATATGTGTGTGTGTGTGTGTGAGTGAGTGAATGTGTGTGAGTGTGTGTGTGTGTCTATGTGTGTGTATGTGTGTGTATGTGTGTGTGTGTGCGTGTGTGTAAGAACTAGCTGAGTAGCCCGTCGTTGCCTGGTAATAATCACATTAGTATGCGTTTGTTTCAGTTTTTTTTTATTCCATGCCATCCCATGTCTTCCCTGAAGGAAAGTACCTTTGATAGGGGGTCATCCAACGTAAAGATGATCACGGGGATAGCAGGGTTCTTCAAGGTGTAAACCAGCAACTGAAAATGTTTGTCCTTGTGATTTGTTGATAGTCTCACAGGAAATTGAAGTTATTTGAATTGAAATGGGACATCAGTGGAAATAAGAGGAATTCTTGGAACAAACGCAACCTCTTCCCTACCACATCCTGTTGAAATGGTGGCTTGAATCACATGTGGATACATAGTTTTCGCAATCAATCGTTTGCCGTTGAATAGACTTGATGGGTCCAAATTCCTCAATAACATGATGGGTGCTCCTTCTTTAAACTGAAGGACATGTGGAGGTATTTCTGATGGTTCTAAAGAGTTGAGGAACTCTGTCGGGTAATTGACAGATCCCGACTGTTCCACCACAATGTCGACAGATAGATAGAGCTTCGAAACCATTGGAATTCTATTTAACAGCTCTTGATTTACCAATTTCACAGTCACGTTGTTCGTGGCTAATATAGCCCTTTCACTCAGCCACTACATCAACAATAACAGCTTCAGCAGCACTAGCAGCACCAATTACCAAAATCTATTTACAAAAATCTGAAGACATCTTTAGAACATCTCACTGATAAAATGACAATTCAGTCATATTGGTGGCCTCCCCACAGCCCCGGCGGACAGAAGGCGTTTCCAGGAGGACGGCAAGGGAGACGCGCTGGAAAAACCATTCCAGCTCACGAGGCTCACACCTGCGGCTGGCCAGCTCAGCACCTATGGTGGTGAGTAGGGAGGTAGCCCTAAAACCGAGGACACCAGAAGTCTCCACTGCCAAAGGGTACAACCGCAAACCTGTCGGAGAGCGATCGGTATTTGAAGAGTTTGGCCTCCTCAACCCGACGTGCAGCAGAACCTGGGAGAGCCTACTGTCTGGAAAACTGATATTCAAAATTAGGGAACACTTTTTCTATGAGATGGAATAATGATTCCACCATCATGCCTATGGGACTTGTATCAGTAGGTCTCTTTCTATCTACAGGAAGTCTTCCGTCCCCCAGCATTAATAGATTAATAGATAAAAACATCTCGATTTCGTAGTTCCGTAAAAGCTCAAAAGAGATTAGATGCGAAAAATCTTATAACAGAGGATAGTCATACATCAACATTACAGAAACAATCTTAATTAAATATATATATATATATATATGCAAAAGTTTTATTTAAAATTGTTGGGTTACAACGAGTAAATATTTTATAACTGATATAAAGCACTCAACAAGTTTTGGAGTAGATATACGATATTAAACAAATGGAAACTATATTTATAAAACCATATTTATTTCATTATACATATTTCAGAGATACCATATTAGAAATATGGCATGCCTTCTTCAGATAAAATACAATATATAAGCAGTTTTATAAATAAATTTGACGTACCATAAATATTGTTCAACTTCCATTAAAAAAGTTGGTTTGGTAGTGAGATGTTTGTAAATATTTAGTGTTAAGCACAGTTAAAAAGAAAGACAGAGAGAAAGAATAAATGTATGTAAAGAAAAACAGAGAGAGATAGAGAGAGATATGGGAGAGAGAAATAGTGAGGGGGTGAAAAATGAGAGGCAGCTGAGGCAACAGATGAATAATAATAATAATTTGAGAGATTAAGGAGGGAGGGAGTACTGTAATTATTTATTCATTTATATAAGAAGTGTAAGTCAACAGTATAAAATTAGCTTCGGTTATTCATATTCGCTGCTATATATATTTCAATGATAGCCATTATTCAACAGCTATGAGCTCATCAGGCAGTAAGAACTTGAACAGAAAAAACAGGAAAACATAATGTTGTAATAGATTTTACCTTGTTAATCCGTTGATATGCTCAGACACAGAGTGTGGTGTTAGTCCTCTAAGGAACTGAAAGCATCCCCTATTTTTTCTGTTCAAGTTCTTACTGCCTGATGAGGTCATAGCTGTTGAATAATGGCTATCACTAAAATATATATAGCAGCGAATATGAATAAACGAAGTTAATTTTATCCTGTTGATTTACACTTCTTATATATATATATATATATATATATATATATATATATATATAATTAAGATTGTTTCTGTAATATTGATGCATGACTATCCTCTGTTATAGGATTTTTCGCATCTAATCTCTATTGAGCTTTTACGGAACTATTAAATCGAGATGTTTTTATTTCAATTTACTTTTTCTTGTTTATATATATATATATATATATATATATATATATATATATATATATATGTATATATATATATGTATATATATATAAGCAAAGGAATATTTAATTTGATGGTAATTCAACAAATATATTTATAACAGCTTCGAAGCACTCGACAAGTTTTCTGGAGTATAATATCAATGATATTAATAAATGGAAACTATTTTTATAAAACCATATTTATTCTATTATATATATTTCAAGGGTACCAAAATACAAAGTTTGTTTTTATAAATATTGACATACCCAGGAATCAGACTTAACGGTTATCTGATTCCTGGGTATGTCACTAGTAAGTGCAACACGTGCTACTAGCCATTCGCAGATTTGGATTTGCTGTGTAAACACAGATAGTTAAATCTTCTTCCTTGTTGAAAATACGGGATTTGGCTACTGTGGTTTACCTAAAGATTGATTGTGAAATATATTTCTTTAAAGAAATATATACAAGGAAGATTAATCCATTTATAAGGTATCTATTTTTAAGTTCTAGTTAAACTTTAATTAGTTACCTATATAACTATGTGTGGTTACACACTTTTACAAATTATTCCCTGTGATTGTTTCATATGTTTATTTTATATATATATATATGTCAATCAATTTCTAGTTGATATATATATATACTGTATATATATATATATATATATATATATATATATATATATACTGTATATATATATATATATATATATATATATATATATATATATATATATATATATATATATATATATACTGCCATCACTTCCCCACCCTTTCTGCCTCCTTCTACTTCCAGCCCCTTGTTAAACTCTTATACCTCCTTTTCGCTAGAACCCAACATTCCAAGCATGTCCAATTCCGCGGCCTACCTACCATTCGAATATGGATAATTACCCGGAACACGGATTACCACGATTTAACCAGTCTTGTGAAGTTGCATGGCTTAGTGGTTAGAGCATTGGGCTTGCAATCGAAATTTCCGCGAGTCTCCTCTACCACTTTTTCTTCTCCAAATATTACTCCATTTCTTTCCTTCTCTCCTTACCTCCCTTTCTCTCACTACAGGACTCTCCTGCCCTGTCACCTTCCTTGTTCGTAAATGTATTTTGTCTGACCTTCAACTGATTCTGTGATTGTAGCTCTCTTCTATGTGAGAACATGTAAATATATTACCTATCTGCTACTAGCAGGGCTATATTAATCACCACCACCACCACCACTACAACCAAAACCACCACAACCAAAACCACCACCACCACCACAACCAAAATCACCACCACCACCACCACCACCACCACAACCAAAACTGTCCAACAATTCTTTCCTGAGACATTCTAACCACATGCTCATAGTATAGGAGCTGTGGAGATGTAATCTCTCAATTCGGAGAAGTAGTGGCTCTCCCTGAAGCGACTCTTTGATCTCCGAGCTACGCATATTATTGAGTAACATTAGTCCAAACACCCTTCGGAGGAACCCCCATTTCAGCCGTTTGTATTCGCGATCGTATTCTTTCGCTTATTACCCAAGATTCATGAATTGAAAATAGCAAGTTTGGTCTTTACACCTACCTCCCTTCTTTTCTTGCACTTAATTCAGCCTCCTGCCTTCCATCACCCGAGTTACTTGAACTTCACTTGTTCCAGTGGAACTCCATTCACATGTAGAGTGCACTGCGCAGGACTCCTTCAGAGGACAAGTGTCTCAGTTTTCGCAGCACTGATTTTCATTCCAGCACAAGATCATATATATATATATATATATATATATATATATATATATATATATATATATATATATATATATCTATATATCTACAACCATTTAACCCCAAACACCACACATGCCCTAACTAAACAGCTTGTTATACACCCCCCAAGCTCATCCCTGCGCATGCGGACCTACATCCACAAACAGAATACTTTAACACAACATAATAAAAGATTATTCACGCATAGACAATCGATAGATGCTTCCCAAATGGCCACACAGTGCATTCTCTAAACCGGTCAAGACTATAGGGGGAGGTAATTCACTATAAAAGCCACACCTCTTACCCCTACACCCCCATTTTCCTACACTCCACACAAATCACGCCGACCAACGCGTTTTATCGCCTCCTCTCGCAGGTCAGCACGTTTGACAAAAAGATTCAATAAATTTAGAATATTGTCTATAAATATTTTATATATAGAACAATACTTCACCTGCGATGACTCAGTTTATGAATAGAAATATATCCTCAAAGATATCTCTGATGATCTATTTCTAGCAATGAAATACGTTATGATGCGTAATATATTGTTATAAATAATATATACATATATATATATATATATATATGGAGAAAAAATTTAGGAAATGGAAATGCGGGTATATAAAATTTATTAGGTAACAATTGTTTCTATAGTGTATGAGTTACCTATACCTCGCTATTTGAATAATACACAAATATTATCAAAAACCGAAAGTACACTGTAAGCCAACACACCATGTCATCAGACCTTTGTATTAGAATGATATGAAAATATTTTATACACTATTTTATCCTACTTCCTTCTTTATCTTTTATCTAGTGTATAAAATATTTTCATATCATTCTAATACAAAGGTCTGATGACATGGTGTGTTGGCTTACAGTGTACTTTCGGTTTTTGATAATATTTGTGTATTATTCAAATAGCGAGGTATAGGTAACTCATACACTATAGAAACAATTGTTACCTAATAAATTCTATATACCCGCATTTCCATTTCGTAAATTTTTTCTCCATATTTTCTCCGGATTTTAAAACACACTTTATTATACGTTGAGCAATCTCTGAC